>JAJJMC010007139.1:2067454-2118742 GCA_023531435.1 Papaver californicum | reverse complement strand
TCAACAGAGACTCGGTCTATCAATATCGATTCGATCCGAGATCTCTTATTGAATTGCTCATTCAATGAGCATTCTCAATATTATGCCTTGAAGAGGACTCGAACCTCCACGCTCTTCAGCACGAGATTTTGAGTCTCGCGTGTCTACCATTTCACCATAACTCAGCGGTAGAGTGTCACCTTGACGTGGTGGAAGTCATCAGTTCGAGCCTGATTATCCCTAAAACCGATCCGCAGCTGCTAATACATCTCGTGGTAACAAAAATGTATTTTGAGACAATACAATAATAGAAAGTATGGTAGAAAGAAATTGATATCTTTCTACCATACTACCGGATCTCATATACTGCTGATTCTAGTCCGCCCATTTCATTTAAGACGTGTATATATATATATATATACATAATAATATCTTGATATAAGTATATAAATCCTTATCAGTTCAATAACTAAAAACCAAATTCTATAAGTAAACATAATAAGAAAGTTACTGCAGTACATATCCATATCTACTCTGCAGGTAAACATTTATTTTCATTTGGAAGGGTCCCAACTGATTTCAGGCGGAGTGGTTGTCAACAACCTGCATGCTAACTTGATTCTTTTCTTCTGAATCTTCTTCATCAATTGTTCGTCATCTCCCAAACTTTTTCCATCACGATCAATCTTTGATCTCCTCTTGATAAAATGCATTACATATAAAAGGCAGTCTAGCCAAATTCCTTGTTGTGGACACCCATAGTCAGTCAACCTTAAGTTGCTCACCATATCTTTCTGATTCTCATCCAAGAAATGATTGATTGGATTAAAAAAGTATTCATACATTTTTTTGGCATTCTCATAACAATGATCCATGAACGCCACAGACGAGTTGTAATGGATGAATTTCTGCAATTCAAACTCAAACTCGAGCAGTGTCCAATGTTTGTTTCCATGGCACATGGGTACAAGGATCTTCTCGATGTCGTTGCTCATTGTCAAGATTGGCATAATAATACCAGTCACCTCTGCTCCCTGTAAAGTGTCTGGTTTGTCGACATGATACTAAAAATTGCAAACGTTTAATAGGTTATTTCACAAAGTATTTATCAATATGTACTTTTTTTCATATCCAATGTTCAACAGTATAAAAGAAGAAAACAACACATACCCAAGCAGCTGGATCCAGGTGCAACACCTTTAAGTATTTTCTTTCTGCTTCAGGATTTGCTTGGTCCTCTTTAGACGCCACCTGAAGCTTATATTGAGCGTAGTTGAGAAGATCTTCCTCTAATGCTCTATTGAAGATCAAATCTTCCATTGTATCCCCGCTGACGCAAATACCACCTTCATCCTCTACTGTCCAAGAAACCGAGCTGCACATTTATAACAAAAACACATATTAAAGTAAGTTTTTTTGATATGTACTGTAAAACTTACTTGATTTAAAAGTAAAATGAAAGGTAGAAAGTACTTACATTCTATTTTCTTTCTCAAACTATGGAAGTATAATCGCTATTTGTTCATCTGTCATCTTCTCATAGAGTGGTGACTTGTCAAGATCCATGAACTTCATACGAGGTTTCTGAGCTTTACGAGCTTTACTGTTCTTTCCTGTCTTTTTTCGTTGCTCAGTTTTCGACTTCTTCTTTTCAGAAAAAATACTTCCACTATCAAATAATGGATATGTCTTCTTTGCTGGATTCGCACGAGTTACTCGCCTGCTAACTTGTTCTCTAGTTGGTACTGACTTCTTTGCAACAACCTTTGGTTTTACTTTCGCTTTGGCAACAGTCATCTTGGCAAGTTTGGTTGCTAGTGGCACGTCGCTTGACGTTTGGGTGGTTGTAAAGTCATATTCCTGCATTTTTGAATCCATATTTTCAGTACTATATTTGAATCATATTTTTTCAAACAAAGACAAGAAAGGTAAATTACCACAAGTAGAAGATATGCCTCTGGGTAATTTTCCTGCTCAGGTGTGACTTGATTTGTATTCTTCTCAGGTATAAGTTGGTTCGGCCTCAACTGTAACTTGTCGAACTTCTACACGTCGCAAATCATTTCCAAATAAATTATCAAAATATTTTCGAATGTCAATCCCAAAGAGAGTATGGCTTGAAACACTACCATTATCTTGGCTGAGAGATGCATATTCTTCATCATAAACTCCCTTGCTGGAAATGGCTAAGTCCGAAAATTCTTCAAATGTTAACTTTTCAATGTCTTCCATCTTAGCCATCTCATTAAACAAAGGTACTTTCAGGTCCACGAAGTTGTCGACCAAGTTTTCAACATCTTGTTCATCAGGGTTCTGTGACATCCCTTTAATAGTTTCAATACTCTGGTCTATAACTTCAATCACCTTTTTCACTGCTTCTTGTTGAAGTCCAGGTAAATCATCCTGCAACCATAGAGTTTTTTTCATGATAGTTAAATACATATTGATATGTACAATTATATGACAATAATAAAACATATTTGTAATCAAGTACATATTGATATTTACAGTTATATTGATAAACACATTTGTAATAAAGAGTCAAACTAGCCAACATTACTTATATGTGTGTTAATTTTCTTCTGCATCTCTTTGACCCCTTTCTCAAAGTCAGATTTAGCCCATGTTTTAATAACAAAAACATCAACACCACAAAACTTGTGCACCGAAGGTGGTGTTGACAATGCAACATTAAATGGTACCCTTTTTACGGTGGTGTCACTCAAAACAATTTGTTCATCTTCTGTTGGAATCTGAACAGTTGGCACTTCTTCTCCCAAAACTACTCATCCTTAGTTATGTTTTCACAAAGAGGATATGTTGGAGTAGTAATAGATGGGAATTATCCTTTTGGGTCAGTACCTAAACGAGTGGGACTCATATCAATTGAGTCTCGAAACTCTTCTTTATTTTCAGGCTGCAAGGGAGAAGCTTTCATGTATATGTCATTCAACATTTGCAGAAGCTTTGATGCATCAAGCGGTCCATCCTCATGCTGCATGGTGTTCAGTTCACCCCATTTTTCAAAGATTGTCTTTGTCAATTTTTCATATCTTCCTCCACTGCCTTCCCTGCAATTTCTTCTTTATCTTCTTCTTTTTTTCTTCACCCTCCTCTTCTGCAACTCTTCTTGTGATTCTATTCAGAATTTATTTTTCTTGATTGGTATATTGAACCTTGAAATTTTCATTGAACTGTACCAAAACAACAAAATATGTACTACAAAAACAAGTTTTTTCATGAGGTACATATCAATATATACTGTAGGATAACAAACATCATACATTCAATACATATCATTATATATTGTAGGATAACAAACATCATAAATGCAGTAAATAAGTACATATTTTTCGTATATATTTTGGAGTGCAACACATAACCTTGACAGATTCCATTTGACATCTCTTGGGATAAACTTTTTTTTCTGGAATCGTCTTTATTTCCTCCGGTTCCAGCAAATATGTATGCTCTGCATACCAAATCTGTTTTGAAAAAAAATTCACCAAAATAAAATTAAAAGTAAATCATGATTTTCATTAAGTAAACTACTAAAAAGATTTTTAGTACGTATTCTTACCAATAAATAGTTCAGACACCCGGTAGTATTCTCGATTGCATTTACATTGTCATTTAGTGACTTTTCTAGGTAAGAATGTACCAAATCTGGCCATGACACATTCTTTGCAGCCTCGAGATCCTCCACAAGACCAATGTACTTTCCAGTCAAGGCATGTGCATCTTTTGTTGTGTAAAACAAAGTGATACACATGAACATGCATATAAGCCTTACAAGGTCTTCAGCATCTCTCACTTCTTCACTTTTTTCCTCACTCCCTTCTTCAATATATTCTTTACTTTCTTCTTGTTCATTTTCTCCATCACTCCCAATTTCTTCAGGTTCTTCATCACTTTGCTTTTCTTCAGATTCTTCAACTTTTTCATTTGCTTTCTTCTTAGTTGCTGGTTTTTTTCTTAAAAGTTTCAAGATTTCTTCCTGTATCCTCACTCTATTTACCTTTTTAGTCTTTTCTACATCACCAAAGAACATTTGGAAGAAAGTATTGTTTCGATAACCACCCCTTGATGTCAGCATTATATCTTCATGTTGTCTTTTTCCTGCTCTTGGCATTCCAAAGATAACACCTACTTCTTCAGGAGTGGATGTCAGAATATGTAAAACTCCATGTCTTTTGAATTCAAATGTAAGCTCATCCACAACTTTACTTCTCTTATAACACTGTATTAGATTGGTCACCGCAGTTTTATTCTTCATCTAGTGATCTGCACCAAGATTTATGTACCAAAATATCAAAAAAAGGTTCCCATATGATTGCTCACTAATGATTCGTAACTGAGCTTCACTCAACTCAAGCTTTTTCAGCGTTGATTGCTTTAACAAGTGAGAAAATCCCCATGAAACCACTTCTGTAGATCTTCCTAGCAGGTGCATGTGCTTTTGTCTTCTTTGTGGTTTTCTTCACACCACCTGTATAATGAACACACTTTCAATAACCCTACAATATATCAATATGTACTATAATATAGAACAAAGTATATATTTTTGATATGTTGATATCTATATGCTATATCATGAAAAAGTATACATTGATATGTACTGATCCAATTCAAGATTAAAACAAAGTACATATCAATATATACTATCCTGTACGCAAGATCTAGATGATATAGTATAGAACAGTATATATCGATATATATGCTTTATATCTATAACATGAACAGAGTATATATTGATATGTACTGATCCAATTCAATATCTAGAACAAAGTACATATCAATATATACTTATCCTGCAATCAAGATCTAGATGCTATAACATGAAAATAAGTATATACTGATATGTACTGATCCAATTCAAGAATTAAAACTAAAAACCAAGTACATATCAATATATAACCTATGTTGCATGCTAGATCTATGTGCTATAACATGAAAAAACTATATATATATATTGATATGTACTGATGCTATATGCTAGATCTAACTCATATAACATGAACAAAGTATATTATATATTGATATGCACCGCTGATTAGAATCAATACCTTTTTTACCAGAAACAACAACACCCTTTTTCTTCTTCTGTGATGTTGATGGAGAACGAACAACAAGATCTTTCGTAAGAATAGCTTTCTTCTTCTTCTTTGTAGATGGAGAATCAACAACAGTTTGTTTCATTTTTTTCGATGTTGTTGGAGAATCAACAACTTTATTGTTCTTCTTCTTTTTTGATTTTGCTGGAGAATTAACAACAATTTGTTTCTTCTTTTTTGATGTTGTTGGAGAATCAACAACTTCATTGTTCTTCTTCTTTTTTGATTTTGCTGAAGAATCAACAACAGTTTGTTTCATTTTTTCGATGTTGTTGGAGAATCAACAACTTCATTGTTCTTCATCTTTTTTGATTTTGGTGGAAGAGAATCTACTGTAGAAGCTTTCTTGTTCTTCTTCGATGGTGGAGATTGAGGAGTATCGTGTTCTTCAATTACTATTTCTTTTATTCTTCTATTGATTTTTCTCTTGGTACCCATTTTTCTTTTATTTCAATTGCAGTAGTTGCTGACAGTAGCTTATGTTTCAGTTGTATAATGCTCAAAGAAATCTATATTTTAAAGTATGCTATTACAGATTTTGTTTTTTGTTTTTTGTTCTGTGTTTTTGGATTTGGTTTCAGGTGTTTTTAGATTTAGGTTTTGCCCTAGATTTTCAGGTTTTACAAAAGTAAATAAGAGGTGGGTGGAGTAGCTGAAACTGAAAATTCCGTTAAAAAAATAAGAAGTATAGGAGGTGGAGTTCATGGATGGTTCCACGTGATGGACATAACAGAAATTGTTAGTATTCAAAACGATTTTGGACTTATGGATAAATAGATTTTCCCGGATGGACTATAGGTTAACTAGATCCGGATATTTTTTACGATTTCAAGACCTGGGGTTGAAAGTTGAGCTAACAGCTTAAATTTTGGCCCTCGTCCAATAAGAATTATAGGTTTACATTCTATTTTACAATTTTCCATACTCATCAAGCATATAAGGTGACGATTACCCACTGGTCCACGTCTAAATCATAACAACCAAGCCCTAATTCTCTTCCCTTCCCTTCCCTCCTATTTTCTCTCATAATACTCTGAAAAGCCCTCCTAATACTCTCAAAAAAATGGTGAAAAATTGAGATATACAGCATGCTCCTACACCATCACTGAAAAGAGATAAAGCCCGTCATAATCGCTATGTTGTGAAACTCTACTCATCCCAAAAAAATCCTTCTTCTTCCTAACCTCTCTAAAAATTTAAATGGTTTTGCTGGGTTTTCGATCAGTTTGTTTTGGGTTTTTCTCTTGACCCTGTATTATAAAGATTTTTAATTGAAGGTACTACTACTGATACTGGAGAACGGAGATTATGATGTAGCTATTCGTGATTGTTTTTGGAACCATTATTTGAGGTTGAAGATCAAAGAATCCGAAGTAGAAACTATTTTTGAAATTCTAGGGTTCTACGCCGGGTAAGCTTTTAGTTCGAGTTTTTCATTCAGTTTTTGGTATACCCAAATAATCAAAGGCTTAAAAATCCTAGGGTTAAGCTTTAGAGAATCAATCAATTGAAGAAGATAAAGATGTATCTTCAGTGCTATATCAACAACAATGGTCGCGAAGTTTACACTGTCAAGGTAAATGAACTCTATAACCCTAATTTTCTGTCTCACATTCATTTTCTGTAGCTCATCAAGTATGGGCGTTATCTTGGATTGATTTCTGTCTAGGTTTTAGCTCATTTTTGAGTTTTGCTATTGGCACAAACAACTCAAATAATGTTATGCCCAATAAAATTTCAATGTCAGAGGAATCACGGCAAATTTGGGGGTGTTCATTAATCATTTTTGGAGAAACTCTTGTTCATTGTGTATAGGTTAGCATTTGTATGTACTGATCTTACAGAAAGGTCTTAGGAAATCCTGTGAGGCCTATATCTTAAGGATTTAACTGTATATAAACCTATATCTCTCTTCACATGTATTACTGTGGATACTTAAAAGGCTATGAGTTTGCGTAATATTGTTGCTACAATTTTTATATCCTGCTTTATTTATTGTTAATTCATTTGTTTTCATAAATCATAAACGAAACAAAAGGACGCTTAGTGTGAAAATCATGCATGTGATTAGGTCATTGAGTATTGTGGGGAGAAGGTGAGGCGCAGTGTTTCAGATTTGAGAGAAAAACGATATGCAAGAGAAGGCGAAGACTGTTATGTTAATCATGTTTCTAGTAGTTTTATCTCATAGGATGTCTCTTTCATTTTTCCCTCTGTGACCGCTCAAACCAACTAAATTTGGTTTTGCAGATGTTTAAAATCAGTAAAGAAGTTGTGGTCGATGTAAATGATAATCTGAACCCAGCACACTTGATTAACCACTCTGTAAGTTTCACTGAAGTTAAAAAAACACTGAAGCAAACTATTCCTATTCATTTTTTAAATTTTATGTTGGGCTTCTGACCTTTTCAAGATTGTTGAGGCTTTTAGTTACATATATTTGCGACCCATATTTTGGTATTTGTCTTTCGTTTCTATTCAAGTTTATGAAAAACTCCACTATTCTTTCCGCAGTGATTGTCAAACTGTTAAGCAAGGGTCATGCTACATTTTAATAAGAAAAACCCTTCTACTTTTATGGTATGATAAAATGGTTTGTTGGCAGGTGTTTTTACTGTAGCTAGGTATTGATTACCATATGGAGGCAATTAGACCAAAAGAGTAGCATGTAAGGTTGATTCAGCATTCTACGGGCATCATATATGGTATGTGATTGCTCCTTCCTTATCTTCAGTGTTGGTGTTGTAGACTCTTCCTGTCCTTCTATTTGATTATGTAGTTCTTCCTTCTATTGTTGTACAATTCTTGCTTCTTCTAAAAGTCTTCTTTCTTTATTTTTATTTTTTGTTCCGAGGTTCAATCTTGTTGGACGGGTTATTTGGTAGGGTACGATATGCAGTTTGATATCAAATATGTGCAGCTCTGTGAAACATGGTAATAAGGTCACCTCTCTCAATGTTCTATACGCTTTTATTCATTTGGTTTCATTTTCTTTTCAGTTGATTGGTCCACTTGATTATGGTTCCTTAAGTAGGAGCAGTTTAAGATAGTAGATTTAGGATCTTTCGAGTACAGGTTGATTTGTGAAGTTCAATTCTATTAAGACTAAGTAGATAGGTTAGTTAAGATATCAAGTTACCAGTGAAAGGATTTCACTTCCAGTGACTTTAGCATTTTTTACTTGAGCAACATAGATCAGGTATTGTGTAGAATTGGTTAATATACACACAAACTATGAATACTTCTAACAGACTATTAGGTCCGGGAATCGAGCCATTTGTAGGTTTATCCAAATTTCCTTATTTTAAAAGGGTCGTTAGCACATTGAAAAAGTGATAGAGAACTATGTCGCTTACATAAACAATATAAGATATGTACACAGATTCAGAAGTCCACATGTTGTGATAGCAACTCTAGTGAGGATAACACACATTTTTTGTTTGTCTTCTCGAAGAAGCAGTTGGGTAAACCAAAACTTCCAAGTATTCATATATCAAGACATATCAGTCGTTGTAAATTGTTAAATTAGTTTGTCGTGAATATAAATGTTTGGTTAGAATGTTGTGTCTACTGCAGTTTGTGAAGTTGAGGAAATGATTTTGCATTCATTCCTGCTCAACTCTCCATGCTACAGAGGGAGAGAATGGTGCTTCTAGCTAAACTTGGTTAGCATTTGTACATCTGATGTCGGACATGATGGGAAACATATCACGTTAGATATATTAATGCTAACCCAATCCAAGCTAGGAAAACTAATTCTACTCTTCCAGTTTATACTGCTGCTGGAAGACACGATTATGCTTTTATATTTCAATCTGCATTTAGTTTTTCTTTTCCACCGGTTTAATTCTCTTGGACGCCTCATGTGTGGACTTGCATGTCAACCTTTGGATTGATGTTACAGGCACCACTTGACCCTTGTTGTACACTATGCAATTTATTGACGTTAATAACGTTGTTGATGCACAATAGAAGCCCATTATATGTCACGCTAGCCATTGAAATCAATATTGTTATTCATTATCTATAAGTATATATGATTGATACAGATACTGTTATACGTAGATATTCATTCCATTTCCATGTTGTATCTTTATATTTTTGCCCCAGGCTCTAGCATATATAATTTTTAGTAGTTTGTAATACGATTATTGGTTTTCTACAGGCACAAAAATTATGCACCTTCAAAGGAGATATTGATTCAACCATAACTGATGGCAACGGTTATCATGCATATTGCTAACCATGTAGGTCTTCGTTTGTTTGTAATAGTGCTTCTTGGTAAATCAAGAAAGATTATAAATTTTTATTCTCATTATCAAGAATTGTTTTGGTTCGAATTATTAAAATGTGGCTTCGAGTAAATGGGTTCTTGAACAATCCTACAATCCTTATTGACTGCATAACTAGGTTCGGCTTGTGTGCTTTCAATTAAATTTTCTTTTGCCAAGGAAAATAAATAAATAATTATGTTTCCCTTCTTCCTTTTCAACTTTTCACTGTAGAGTCTTCAACTGAATTCAATTTGAAGCCTTCCATCTCGGGATGACTTTTGTTTTCATGACAGTTATTGCAATCTTTGAGTGCTATAAACTTGAATACATAAATTGAGACAAAGCTCAACAAAGAAGTAGAAGATAAGTGTATCGGGCATATTCCTCCTAACAGTTTAAAGGTCGAAAGTTACAGTTTGGTCCAAGACGCTGGTGCTGAAATCTCATATGGTTAGTGGTGCAATGTGATATCCAAAGCTCTTTGTGACTAAAAGTATACTCTCTTCTTCCGGGACGGTCAGAAATATTAAGAGTATGACCATTCTCAGTTGAGGTGTCATTAGGATTAGGTCGATGTCAAATGGGTCAGAGCTTCCATACTCAGTTTATTAGCTTTATTTTTGATGATTTCAGTTAATGATAATAACATCCAACAATTGGGAAGAATTAACATGAATTGCAGTGATAGGCCTAAAAACCTATGGCCGCAATCGCACGACATCTACAAAGTAGAAACGAAAAATACGGTTCCTTCCTACATGGATTGATAATATTATATCTAGTTAATAAACAAATTATGTGCTAAAATAAAGAGAATGTTTTTAATGATTTTTACGAATTTAATTAAATAAAATAACTATGCAAATTAATTAACCAGGAAGAGAGAAATAGAGTTTCAGAATCCACTACTTCTGAAGTTTGTAATTTAAACTTAATATTCTAAACATGATACTCTCATAGTACTCAAGACCATCTCGAATCCATTCTCATACCTCGAAGATTTAACTTTATAAATTATTTGTACGACTTTTGACATCTCAAAAAGATATAATTTCCTTCGCTCATAAAAGATGAACAGCCTAAAGACTATTCAGAACAATTAGCATGAAGCATTTTAGAAGAGAAACTATTAGACAATTAGTAACACAAATTAAAAGTATAAATTATGTCTAAGAAATGAAACATTAAAATTACATATCGAAAATAACTTTCTCATTTACCCTAGAAAAGAAGAGTAGCTACTCATAGAGAAAAATAGAAGAAAACAAAATTGAGAATTCATTAAATTTATTAGCGTGAAAAAGCTTACAACTTTCTTTTATTTCTCTATCGAATAAACGACAAATTCCATGAGCAGTAAATAAAGCGATGTCGTTACGTGTACTAAAACCGAAAACTGTAACTGGAACTTTAGCAGGAACCGTCACTAAAGTTGTTGATTATGAAATAAAAAACAACAATTTATAAGTTCCGATCTGTGGTCTGTTCTTCCTTTTCTTCCTGAATGTGCAGAATTTTTCTGAGATGATTTTTTTCTTGGTTCTGTGAGGCCAACCTCCCTCAATGCTCTCTACTCTTCCCTATTTATATTACAGCACCCATATCCTCGAAATAACTCTTCTAATCTTCAATCAGATCTCTTCTTTCATTGAAATATTCTCGGCCATTATTTTCTTTCTCTCGATACTCTTGATCCTGATTTTGTTGCTTTGTTTCAAACCCAAAATATTATTCTTTCATGTTGTTGTTTTTTCCAGCTCGAGATGTGATGTCCAAATCTTGTTGAGTATTCTTTACAAACCCGAGAGAATATTTGACTATTTTCGAGAGAATATTAACGAGATTTTTTGGTTTTAATTCGTTTACAACTTTTATATAAGGTAATAAGATATTCTTGCCTTAATTCTATTTTAACTTTCCAACAAAAACTCGTTAATGAAATTCTCCTCCCAATTCACGTGAACACAGAATGGGAAAGAATTGTTCCCGCCAACTTTGTTGATTTCAAAAAGGAGGGTAGGTGCCCTTAGCCAAATGTGGGTGCCTTTATTAGAAATCATGAGTGCCTTTAATACTTTTTTTGGGGTTCTTTTAACATTTTTAAGTCAAAATTCCCGTAATTGTTATTTCCACAAAAATATCTAAGAAAAACATAAAATAATAGTATTAATATAAATATTGAGTACTATCCATTTAATTGTGAGATTAATAAGACATATAAATGTGTCTATCATACAACAACAATAAAATCTATTATACTCTACTACCAACTTTCAGAGGTTTTAGCTTCAAGTTTTCATTGTTTCCAATCTCAGAATTTTAAGGTTAAGTCAAAACAGATAACATAAAACGCCTTAAACATATGATATGGCTTTTCATATAAGATTGTAACCCAGTACCAACCGATGAAGATATTTTGCATATATACTAATATAAAAAGTGATAGATAAAATATCCAGTCCAAAATACCTTAAACAAATTAAGTTAGATTTTGTTTTATGACAACCAATTTGAGAGAAATACTGGGAAGTGTTTAAAAACTTTAAATAGTGCTCCCATCAAATTGAAGAGAAAGGCCCGTACTCTTTTTATTTTCTTGAACACCCTTCAAATATTTAAGCTTGCACTAATATCCCTTAAAAAGTTGGGAAGGTGAAATTGTCGTCCTTGTATATATTTATCACCTTTGGGTAAAGGTCCGTAATGTAGAGGTGCGCCGTAGTGGTTCATCAAATGGTGGCCTGGCTAAAGCAACTGGCTCCGACTCCTATCCTTATTTTGACCATCAGCGGAAACTACTTGTCTTCTTCGATAGCTTAAGAAAATCTTAAATACCTACTACTTAGATCTGCATAAAAGAATGTAAGAAGTGCAATTTCTTTGTTTCCGATGCATTGAAGATTTTCCCTTAGACGCGATTACAGACGATAATGGAGCTGATGCAAGAGATGGCAAGATGCATGGACAAGAATCATGTTAAGAAAACAAACATACCTGAGTGATGACTGATGAGTGCCTGAGTTGAGAATCAAAAAGGACCATAAATAATTGAAATGTTACTGGCCCTCAATAAATTTACGCTTAAGCTTTATCGGTTAAACACTTTAACTGATAATTGAAAGTAACTAATTGGATGAAGCTGACACGAAGTTTGAAATATTACCTAATTAGGTTAGATTTTGCATTCAATTACTACCCCGTAGGAGCAAACCACGATTCAAATAGGCTGGGGCGGAACATGATAGGACTGCGTGTAAGACAGAATCTGTCGGACTCAGGATCAGGAACAGGATCCAAGATCTAGCTACCTTCCTGTACCTAGTCTTGGAGCTAGGATTATCCCCATTTACTCCCCTCTCTGAGTAAGACAGAGGCACATGAAAGTCCATGCAGATCTCACTGCTACTGCTAGTTTACAAATTTATGACTGCTCCATCACAATCATAGAGATTTTAATCCTACTTAATTAAGTTGAGTGAGGTATGTACGTAGTTAATGTAACTAACTGAATCTATTTAATTAGGTTAGGAATATGTTCAACCATAATGCTTATTGCCTCCTATCTTTTTTATCCCTGCTTTTAACTGGCTGCGCTCACATGAAATTCTAAGAAGAATTGTTCGTCTTTTCAGTGAAGATTGACAAACAGGAAAACTGCAATTTTGTAAGGTTTAGGTTAAAATAAATTGGCTGGGAGAATGTAAGGCTATAGTGTAGGGGGTATACGTACAAGTTCATTATTAACATTCCCAGTACGAGACTAGTATCGATGTAAGCAGTACTTAATTGATGATGATGATTTTTATTCTAGCTACCGACCAATTGCAAGGGGCAAAACCTACTGATGACAATCCTAGTACGATTAGCCGCGAGCATCACATAATTGCCAAGATGTTAATGTGGTAGGATGTCAAAGATCATGCAATATATATACTTACAAAAAACAACAAGTTGGCTTGTTAAGATATTCCGGTACATAACTGTTGGCGCTGTGCGCGCAACTTGAGCGAACCCTAAACGGATGTCAGTAAGTATATTCATTGTGCTCCCCTAGGCATACTAATAGGAAGAGGAATTCAACTCTTTAGATTACTATTACTTCGGCGTACATGCAAAGTTGTGGGTGTAAATGTTAAATGCATTTCTGAAACATTCCCATATACGATGACGTTGAAACCAAAAACTGAAAATGGGTCCATGTCCAAGATTTCCTAATTTATGGTTTCAATAGACTTGTAAATATTAAGGATGGGTGAAATGGACATAAAAAAAATTAGACAATTATGTCCCTTACTTTTAATTTTTTTTCTTTTTTATCATTTCTCTCTTCAATTTAAAAACAAATCACAAAAACACTCATAACTTTCAAAATATATATCCGATTTTAATATAACTTATATTTTTGGAAAATATTTTAAATTCTCTTCAAAACAAGATCCATTGTTGATGGTAAATTCGAAAGTTTTTTTTTCCGAAAGAAAATAGCTAAGATGAAACTGGTTGCATCCTGAATTAAAATAAAATAGAAAAATTTATTCAAAAAATAGCTTGGATGAAACTGGATGCTTCCTGTTTTAAACTAAGAAATAAAAATATTCGAATTATAGCTAGGATGAAACTGGTTGCATCCTGAATTAAAATAAAATACAAAAATTTCTTCAAAAAATAGCTTGGATGAAACTGGATGCATCCTGTTTTAAACTAAGAAAATAAAAATATTCGATAATAGCTAGGATGAAACTGGTTGCATTCTTGTTTAAAATTGATTTTTTTTTTTTTGAAAATAGCAATGATGAATCTGGTTGCATCCTAACTTGAATTTGTTTTCATCCATGTTTATACTAGTATGAGACTAGTATCATCATGCTCAAAACACTCTCAAAATATTTGGTACATGGCTAAAAAGTGCTTGAGAAGAAGAAAAAAAAGGTAAAAATAATAAAACATGAAATCTGCAACGTTTTTTGGTGTTACAAATTAACTGTTGCAATAAAGATGAAGATAAACGTTGCAAAGCTGAAAATAAACGTGCTAATTGGTTGAAGAAACCGTTGCAGCTGTAAATAAACGTTGCAAAGCTGAAGAACAACGTTGTTGATTGGTTGAAGAAACCATTGCAGCTGAAGATAAACGTTGCAAAGCTGAAGAACAACGTTGCTAATGGGTTGAAGAAGCCGTTGCCTTTTCTCTGTTCTTCCCGTCTTCTTCAGCAGCAACAGAAAAAAAAAATTTGATTTGATTTTTTTCGATCTTTTTAGCTTCCTGAGATCGACCCAACCTTCCTAACATCGTTTGTGACTCAACCAAACCTTATTGAAGCTCCAATTCCATCGCACTTGACATCTTATTAGCGGAACATATCGCATATGTCAAAACCACCTGCTAGCTTAACGATTTCATGCATACATGAAACAAATGATTATGTATCCTTGCATTTCTTACCAAATGCTGCTCTGGATGTTATGTCAGTGGTAAATGAGAATATTCGATCATTGAAATTGATAGATGATCCAACTACCAAAGAGAATCCCTGGATGAGATTTGATACTTCTTCTCTTATGTACCAGAACGACTGTACACGTTTAGGACTTAAAAGTTCTAATATGAGAAGCTTTTGCATTTGCCTCCAATAGCTACCATATGGAGCGAAGGAAACGCCGAAAGCACTACTCAGCATCTCCGTAACAAGAATTTGTGGTCTATCAGCAAAAATTGAAACCAGCAAAGATCAGTTAGAGTATGGAGACGGTGATTTAGGAGCAAAGGGTATTTCTGTCAGCTGATAAATAAATATTTGAGATTTAATACCCATTTAGGATATTAGAAAAATATTTTCTAGATATTTGGATAATAAAATAGTATCTATCTTTGTTCGTATTCTACATCCAGAAAATAGAGAATATGGGTTATTTAACCAACTAACTAAACTAAAAATAAGAAAAATAGAATCAAAACAAAACAAATAGTTGCAGTAGAGAAATTAACTGTTTACACTGTTCTCTGTCTGCTTACATAGCCTTTAGATGCTAGCAAATCCCTCGGTGGATTATTGGGAAATTATCGAACCACTTCCGCTGCGAATCGAGGTGGATTCAATTGATAGATCCGTGGCCATGTGGAACCCAATCTAATTTTAAAATTAGATCCCAGGAGCTTTTTTAACTTTTATCTATCCACCCCATGTTACCATTTCTTTTCAAGGGACACCGCATGCACAAACATACATGCGGATTAGAAAGGAAAAATGACTTAATTAGATTTTATGAAAAATGACTAACCCATTAATATAGAACAAGTTTCATGCCACTATAATTATAATCATAATTATGCAAATGACATGGTGAAACATATATTTTCATTACAAAGGAGACACCGCTGAAATCAAAATCAAAACTAAAAATATTATGTTGACATTTATAAAATAATCCATTGAATTTTTGTGGTTATTCTTAATTTATAGATTTATTAATTTAAACTTATGATTTTATTTTTCCTTAATTTATTCACCATCAAATATAAGTGGATGAATGATCAAAATCAAAATGATAAAAACAAAAAAATATATTATCAATCATCCATCTAATTAATTTTCCATAACAAAGTGACATAATTACTGTTATGTGGAATATGATCCTGGTAGCTGTTTTGTGGAGTATATGGCTGGAGCGAAACTCTTAATTTTTCACTGGTAAATTCAACGGCCATAATGTTGTCATTCGGAAGGCAGTTCATAAATTATATTCATGGTCTTTAGCTATTAAAGATCTCGAGGCAGTCAATTCTAGTGATATGATGTAAAATTGACATAATTTTTTTTTCGATCCCTCTTTAAATTTTGTTAAAGTAAATCTCCCTTAATGGTCGGTAGTTTATTACCACCATTTCTTTTTGCTTTCGTTTTTTCTCTTGTTGTACTTGGGATGGTATAATTCTTTTATACTTTTTTTTATCGATATAATCTTTTTTTTTCGATTAAAAAAAAAAGAGGATATCAAAAGCATCTTGCTGAATGGATTGAGCCTTTACATGTATAATTAAATTATTCGGCCGAAGTAGAAGATGGTGATATCTTTGATATGGAACCGTAAAGGTTTAGTGTCTTCGCAGCCTTCCTATGTCTTTCAATCCTCATCTATGGTGGAAAAATTATATATATTAGATTTATGCCCGTACTACGTACCGGGTATATTTAACTTTTCATCATTGTTACCTTTTATTTTTGATTTGGTGTGGCGAGACTTCGCCCCGCCCCATCCCATCGTGATGGAACAGTTAGGTTTACACCTTTTCTTTTTGGTTTCCTAACGTAGTCATGGTTTCTGAATATGGTAGGCTTAATATTAATGAGTTCCAAATTGAATTTGGTTTTGATGTAGATCGTCGATTTGCGGTATTGTCCACCCACTGTAGGTGACGTTGACCCGGTACAATTATTTTAAAACAAAAGAGACAATAGGTAAACGAGTTTCTTTAACCCCTAAACATTTACACCAATCAAATTATGCCAACTGTCCTTACCAAAATTTCCATTTCACAAAAGCCACAAAAACCTAATTTCGGTCAATAGAAAATAATTTTTTTTTACTGATTAACGTGAAAGTTTATTTTTTTGGACTTCAAATCCGTAGATAATTGAATCAGAAAATTTAAATCAAAAGATCGGTTTCATATAAATATTTACTCATTAGCCATATTGAACCAAACAAATTCTCAGATAAATTACAAACAGTTGAATACTGAATCCATATTGAACCAAACAAATTCTCAGATAAATTACAAATAGTTGAATACTGAATTAACTCATAAACTGTCTTAAAGAAAGTATAATTCGGCGTAGGATAAGGCATAAGCCTAAAGCAACGTTGATGTTGACTTATCTAAGATACGGGAGGAAAGATTCCCTCGTAGATCGTACCCGTAGATAGAGAAATTACACAAAATAACCCGCCAATAAAATACCTTGGTTTTACTAGGCCCGCACCCTTGGAAGGGTATTGAAGTATCTAAATCAAGTGTGTGGATTGTGGTGTAATATGGGCGCATTGTAGACACAAAAGGCTAGAGAGGACAGAACTAAAAAAGCTTTAAAATATGCTACAAATGCATGAGCACAAAGGAATTTAACTCGGTAGTAGTATAAGACGTAAGGTATGTCCCTAACATAAGCAGTAATGTAGTATCCACTTAGGCGTACCTTACTGATTTAGAGAATAAATAAATAAAATAAAATAAATAAATTTCTTAACAAAGAATTACTATATCAAACAAAATAAAGAATAAATAAATTTCTGACATCAATTAGTGAAACTGAAAATTAAGATAACCACTTCATCACATGCAAAGATCCACCAAATAACAAAATAATTAAAAAAAGGAGGATGAAAATGTTTATTAATTGATTAGGAACAACACAAATTATTAGTTAGATTATAAGCGTGTCTGGTATCTGCCGAACATTAACACGATGAATATCACTACAATTACATTCAGTATTTAGTCTTATTATGAAGTGACATACTGAATCCCAAAGATGATAGGAAATTCAATACTTTCGTAAATACAAAATGTTTGATATAAGTTTTTACCTTTATGTTACAGGTTAGCAGTATACTTAATTTGTACAAATAAAGATTAAACTTTATACATTTACATGATGCGAATTCCCGGCTCACCACGAATATAAATTAGCGGCAGTAAACTTAAGAAAACAACAAGTGGGTGATTTATAGATATGGAATCCAACGCTAATTTTTTGTTATCTTTACTTTACACCACCTAAAATACAGGGGTTTCCATTTGAGAAAAGAGAAAGTAGAAGATATGTAAGGGAGGGAGTAGGGAGGGAGAAAAAAGAGGAACATAATATAGAAGAAGAAGAGAATAGAGATAAGGTTGATTAAATTGGGGGGCCAAGGCATGGTGGTCTTGTCATGGGTGCGTAGGTTAAATTTATAACTCTAATGTACACCACCACACAAACACCTCTATTAAATCCATAAAATACAAAAACAATTCTATTATTTTAATACAATTTAGTTATCACTCAGTCTCCTGCCTTCCAATCTAACGTAAGTTTTACTTCTACGTACCCGCATGCACCCCAATTAGAATTTACCAAACCGGATAAACGGAGTAGTATATACCAGGACAGTAGCATATGCCAATGTGACGAAAATCTTCTTTCAAATACTCAATAATCAACCGCATTCAACAAAGATGCACCATTCATTAGTAACTAAGCTTATATTTGAGGAGGATCTGTTGAATTTTTTTAGTTTCACCCTGTTTTATAATCTCGACGTCATCTTTATAAATCCAAATGATAATAAAAATGAAATTAGCATTTAGTAACATGTTTATCATCTTAATAAATATAATAAAAATGAAGTTAGCATTTTAGTAACATGTTTTCTTTATAATGCTTTACATTCCGATAAAAATAAATATATTACGAGATATCTAATCTTAATATTATTTAAAATTATAATTTTAGTTGATTTTTAAAATTACAGATAATAGTGTTACATCTTTCGGAAAATATAGAGTTCTATATAGAAAGGAACTTATTACCAAAAATCTAAGTTCAAATTTATTAGTTTATAAACTATAGTAAAATATTAGTATCAAATTGTGGAATATCGTGAGCTAAGCTTGCCCAAAAATCATTGTTTTTCAGATTTATAGAACTAACGATTATACACTAAGTAATCTATGGCATGCATTAAAAATGTAAAGTTTAAAATGTAGATAGAGCACAAAGGATTTGTTTGGCACACAAATATTATCGATACAAGGTATTACCTATTACAAGTAGTAGTAATGTTATTGAATCAAAAAAAAAATAGTAGTAGTAATGTTATACATTTAAACAACATACGGTTCAATATTTAATGTTTGGCATAAATATAAAATGGATGTGATATATATATATATATATATGGAATTCTAATTTTAAAATCCAATAATAATTAAAATAAAAAGTATAAATAAAAAATAAAATGAAAAATTACGTTTAAAAAATGTTAAAATCTTAATATAGCCCTTTAGAAATAGTAGGAATTACGTATAGTTACTATGTTGTATAATTGAGTACATACTAAATATCCAAATTTTAAATGCAACCATTAGAGCATCCACATTGGGACGATCAAATCATGGACCAAAGCCAAATTTGATCTTTGGTCCGCCCAAAATGGATCACAGTGGTGCGATCAAATTTGGGTTTTGGTCCATTTTTGTTACTGTTTCGGATCATTTTTGATCCCAACAATGGACCAAAGCAGAATATGGTGGAGCGTGCAGCTAACCGTGCGTCTCGTGCCAGGCGTGACGCTGGCTCTCCGTCTCGTGCAAGGTGTAATGCTAGACATCCATTTCATTGATCCAGGCGTGAACCAGAATGCCGCCTGATGAAGCGTTCACCCAAGAGCACATCCAGTGGGGCGTAAGGCCAGAAACACGCTTGGTATACAGGCGTTCGCTTAGAGTAATTCTTATGTTGGGTGTCTGGTTAAGACAACGCTTGTTATGGGCGTGATTCTAAGCGAGCGCCAGTGTGTGGGGCGTGATTCTAAGCGACCTATGTCTGGGGCGTGATTCTAAGCGAGCGCCTCTTCTAGTAACCGTTGAGATAGCCGTTGAGATTTGTTACCGTTGATTTGTTACTGTTGTAAAGGCTATCTTTTGGTATACCTATATAAATGAATCGGTTGATTGAGTATTTCATATACTACTAACCCATTTCATTTGTATACGAGAAAAATTTCAATATTTTTATATATTTGTCTTTCAAATCAGTTAGAATTATGGCACCAAAACTATGAGGTCCAAATTTTCTACATTTGAATATGTAACGATGTGTATAATTCATTTATCAATATCTCAAGATTGTAGTGTTGGTTCCGATCAATCAGAAGAAAAATTATGGTCTCGCATCTTAAGTGGGATGAAAAAAGCCATACCTACAGTGCTGGGGCGCACTTGGACCTCCATTCAGAAATGATTTCAGGGAATAACTAAAGATGTGGCGCTTAACTCTGCAAAAGAGGCGGAAGTGGAACGTGAACACCATACTGGATGGGGCCCGAAACAAAGGTAAGTACCTGTTTGTTTTGAATTGTATATCGTCCAATAAACTTTTTAATAAAAATAACAAATTGAAGAAGTAAGGAAGCTTTTCAAGGAAGCTAATGGTGGAAAAATATTTTATGAAGAGTGCTAGGGATTATGTTAGAAAATATCAAATATTCACGACGATCGACAGCTGTTTTCGATTCATCACAAGCTGAAGAAGATTCTGAAAGTGGCGAGGAAGACCGCAAAAGACAGGAAACCAGCCAAGACCATTCCAGTGGCGATGAAGAAATAAGAGAAATACCTAACACATATAATCATCATATGAGAAAAAAAGAAGAGGCGAAACGACTGAAGAAAACAGGAAGAGCAAAATCCAGTGGCCAACAAGAAATGATGAAAATAATTATTAAAGAGCAACAAAACCTCAACACCAATTATAGAGAACAAATAAAAATGAAGATGACGCTGAGAGAATCCGAGTTTGCAGCAAAACTAGATGAGTCTTCGGAAAAGTTTGCAGCAAAACAAGCTAGGTAAGAAAAACTTGACGGAAAGAAAGAAGCAGACGACGAGTTTCGCATAATGATGATGGATGTCTCCGGTTTGATGCCGTAACGAAAGAGTACGTCGAACTTAGGAAGGCAGACATTTTGCAGAGAAGGAGAAGTCAAGCTTAAAGCATTCTCGGATTAGCTGAAACCTTAATTATTTAGATTATTAATGGATTGGCAGTTTCAGTTTCTACTTTTATGATTTATATTATCAGATAAGTATCAAGAGGTCAAAATTTCCAGTTTAGTTTTGAATTAATAGTGTTATTTTAAATGTTAATGAACTTCCAATGTACCTTTTCCTTGAATTAATGAAAACTTAAATTTCGAGTAATTAAGTAATTCAGATGAAAAATAACTACCAACCACTCATTTTTTCGCATTAACATCAACATGATAAAAGGATACACACTCAAGATATTAGCCTATCTACTCTTCTCCCATATGAGTAGATAAGTGAGATTGTATAAATTTTTCAGATTGACAAAGTAAATAATTGAAACGTTGGATTCCAATGAATAGACTGTTATTATGGACCCACCAGTCTCGAAAAAAAGAGACTCGTCACTTCTTTCTATATCATGCTTTAGCCGTTGCACGCGGACCAAACACCTTTCATAATTAGGCGTCCACATTCTTTTTAGCCTATATTTGAATAGACTGTTATTAATTACCCACTAGGATGGAACGGAACATAGTCGTCACTTCTTTAAATATCATGCTTTAATCTTTTATTGAATATTGAAAAATTATTTCCATTCAAAAAAGATCTTATATATACCCTTCCGTTCCCATTTGGAAACCACACCTTCCACATTTGAAATAACCTAATTCGAAGATTATTTTTATCTCTCCGTTTTAGAATTACGGCTTACGAAAATTTTAGTATTAATGCTGAGAATTTTACCATAGAGGAAGATTTATCTCTTTGTCGAAACGTAGTATTATATTATCCAGCAAGGGGTCATGAACGTCGGATGAATGGTTCAATGAACATGGAATGGTTAGAAAATATCCATGCTAACTTGTGTAATGAAATCGGTAACCCCAATAATCGGAATAGAGCAGGCCTTTTTTGTCGATTTCAGGAAATAGGTAGGGCAGTACTACTATTTTCAAACCGCTAAGGTGAATGAAAGAAGAATTAAGAATGAAACTGATGACGAAGTTGTTGCCAGATCTCTGGAGGAATGAAGAAGATGGAAAGGTTCAGATTTTAGGTACCAACCTCATTTCGAGATCCTAAGGGTGACGGAAAAATACAACCCTTTGTGTTGATTGTTCTTCGAAGATGTTTAGATCATCATCCAGGGCGTCGTAACACTCGTTGAAGGTTTGATTATAGGTTTTGTGGGTATATCTCTTTGTAAACCCTCACGAGACATAATTCGTCTATTGGGTCCACCTAATGGTTAAAAGTCTTGTTGCACGTACTAAGTGCAACCGCGACTCCTGCGAAAATGAGATATCTTAACATCTACTGATGTATTATTGTTCTGAATAAGTGATATTGGTTATTTATGATACTTCTGTTAATTTATTCATTACAACATAGTAAGCATATTGATAATATAAGAGCTAAAAAGTAAACCTAAACTCACTTTCGCAGGCATCGCGGTTGCACTTAGCATGTGCAGCAAGCCTTTAAACCCCTAGGTGCCCCTAGCGGCCAAGTGGTATCTCGGGCGGGTTTACAAGAGATATACCGACAAAACCTATCCGCATGGTTTAGAAATTGTTATTCGTCACCAAAATATGACCATAAATGTTCGAACAAGTCATTTCGCAAATGAATATGCGTATCTTTTTTGTGTACTGCACGTCCGCGTTGCTCAACTCTCATTCCCGAAAGTTCAGCAGTATGTTGTCTCGAAATATTGCCGGTGCATGGTTGCGGCGTTGATCATATTCATGTGGCCAATCACCGGGTAGACGCTCATCCTCCACTATTCATTTGCGTTGCTGAATTTTTTTATTTTTTATGGGAATCTGGATGTTTAATAGACATCACAATAGTAACAATCTCTGGGAATTTGAAAAAAATAATTATTTACTGATACGACATCTCCCAAAATACGGTTGAACAATTCTCGTCGTATTCTAAATCTTCTACGAAATACATAGGTGGAAACGTAGGGTTTCTGCAAAAGAAATCTTTCCAGAGAAGTCTTGCACCGGCCTCACGATCTCTTGGTATTTGGATACGAGTATGTGGTCAATTCATACTTGAAACGATCAATCCCAAAGTGAATGCTTGGTTATTTTGGCTCAATGCAACTAAATCTTCGTCTGAGTACAAACTATTATTATCATCATCACCAGATGAAGAAGAAGAAGAAGAAGAAGAAGAAGAAGAAGAAGAAGGAGGAGGAATATAAGAACAAGAATCATAATAGTGATTGTTATTTTCATAGTATACCATTGGTTGGTGATGTTGCAGTTTTGGTTTGTATAATTGGAGAATCGAGTGTTCAATTTATAGGCATATTAAGATAAGTTTCTGAGTGTTTATATGACTACACACTCTTGGTATTTTAAAAATTAACTGAGTTAAATAAAGTGGGGTGAATAAACGCATCAAACATAAGAAGTGTCGGTTGAGATGACAAGACCACGCAGAAAAACAGACAAAGAAAAAATTAAATATCTTTTTGAAATGACAATACAAAGCAGATATAAAAGACAAAACAAAGATTAAAAATATTTTTGGAGATAACAACACAAAGCAGGTAAAAGAAAAAGCAAAAATAAGAAAAGTCTTTTGAAATGACAATTCCAATCAAATAAAAGATAAATCAAAGATAATAAATGTTTGTTCAAATGACAATTAATGCAAATGAAAGACTACCCATCCGTATCTTGATCCCCAGGCGCCGAGCGCTGGTCGGTTGTCAATCAACCAAAATAATTCAGGTTCTTACTTCACTAATATAGATTAGAGTATAGCAATAAGAACAAGTTCGTTCCCACAGAGAGGCAGGTGATTGTTAATTACTTTCGATTACTTATGTAAACATGGGGGGTTTTGATTGTGATTATAACTAAATTATACTAAAGCAAATTGGTTAAAACGAATATCAGAGATAAAGAACATTGGTTAGAGAGTTCATCTTCCATCTTCCAACATGTTATCAATCAAATCATACTCAACATTCATTCATCCTCAATATCAATAACCCTAAAGCATCATATCACAGGCTTACTCCGGCAAAAATCCTATTATCATCAAAGGTGCAAAGCGCCACTCTTTGAATCCTTTTCACCGAATAACTTGGCGCAAGCGCCACTCTTTGAGTCCTTTTCACCGCATAACTTGGCGCAAGCGCCACTCAAGTTTAACCCAATGAAAGCAATGGTCTTTGTGAGTTGATGTTATTCTAAGCAATCCGGCGCAAGTGCCACTCGGATTTAACCTAGGTCACGTTTCTACACATAATTGCATGGCAACATCCCGTCGTTAACAACTATGTTATACTACTCGTAACAAGGGTTTTTCGACAATTCCGGATCTCAAACCCTAGTTTAGTTATAGATGTCAATGCATGCTCATCTAATTTGCAACTTAAACAAACAAGCAATCCATCATACAAGGCTTTATTAACAGTAGAACGTAAACGATATTGAAGATTTTGTGAACATATAAGAATGAGCCATTCAATTAATAAACATGTTTTCCAACTTAGGACTACATCCCTAACCAACAAGAAAGGTTTAGTTCATTATGGATTTATTAAAATCCATAAAAAATAATTAAGAAAACAAATAAATCAAACCCGAGAAGTCGTAACGATCGATCGCCACTTCAAAGTATTTCTGTCCGCGTCTGTATGTGAAGCTATCCTCCAATTTCTGTCTTTCCAGGCCCTTTCTTTCTGTATGTGAAACCCTGTATATGTCTTTGTACCCGTGAGAGGGTATCTCTGTGTGTGTCCGGGTATATTTACGTGAGTGAGGATGAGCTCCTATTTATAGAGGTTAAAAGTCACCGACTATTTTAGAGTTTCACTTCGATTAGGAAGCTTGTCACCCCACAGACAAACTTTCCGTGTTATACACGGCTTACAGCTACCTTTCGCGTCAAGTCTTTGCTAAAATATCAAACTCGACTCTTGACAAATTTCCTCTCTTCTCTAACTATTCTCTTTCGCTGCAGCAATCAACACGGGATCTACGTCTCTACCACCAAGCCATCGCTCAGCCATTAAACACGAGTTCCATCTTGTCCATTAACGACAGAAAGAAACAACTTCTATCACACAAACTCGAGCAACAACACAGCCAAATGAGAACTCCATCAGACCACATCCTCTCCTTTTACTCGAACAGGTTCAACTTCTCTGTTTTCTTATTTGAACTCGATCATCAGACAATGACCCAAACTTTTTTTTCTCTCCATCAAATCACTGCTCTATTCAACCAAGCTCAATCGTCACAATCATATCTACCATGATCATATCATGATCATCAATCTCAGTCGAATCATATGAAGAAGAAAGTGGCCCTTAGTACTAAAGTGGCTACTGTTTATAAACATTTGAATTTGGGCAGCCCCGAATAGAAGTGCAGGTGCCATTAATAGTGTTTGAACTGAGTGCCCCTTAGCGTATGCCAGGTTTTCAATAGCAGTCTCTCTTGAAATGACCTTTTTTCCCATAGTATTCGTTTCGCTCATAACTTTCTCATACGAAGTCAGAATGACCTCGTTCTTTCGCCGTTGGCTTCGTAATTTAATTCTATACAAAATGGAGGGTAGAAATCCTGGAATAGACTGAGATCCACTGGGTCTTTGGTAATTCATCTCTTGTAAAGCTCCATTTCACTTGTTTCAAAGACGCAACCTAATAAAACACATAAACTACAAAAGTAATACTAACACACGGTAATCCACACAAAATCTAGCAAATAAGTATAAGGAAATGATACCTAAAATGTATAAATTATGCACTTATCAAGCGCGGTGGCATAAAAGGAGGCATAGATGATCTCGGTGTGTAATTAACTGATTGCATTATTGATGATGATCCCTGACCCATGGTATTCCACATTTGTGGTGGCATAGTTTGAGAAAAAGTGTCAAACCCAAGGGGTGGTTGTTGCGTACGAAAATGAGCCAGCTGTAACTCCAAATTGTTGTTGTGATTTTGTAAACCCCGTACTTCTTCATCTTTTACCATGATAAACTCCATCCTCTCCTTCGTTTCATTTAACGTAAACTTACGAAACTCTTGCGTAAAATCAGCATATTGTTGAACCAGACTATAAGCTTCGACCTGTTATGAATAAAAATAAATCACATTCTCACACATTTTTATATACTCAAAAAAATGATATATGTTGTATACTTACGTATGAGAATTTTTGTTGAGGCGGAATGGGTACATGTTCATCAGGTTCTTGGATGTTGTGTTTAATACGGTCACCAGCATACCCGTATGTTTCAACCTTCCAATCGACTTTAGTGGAATATTTCTGCAAGTTAGTTACATGTCGCCAATACTCCATATACAAATCATACGTAACAATATGCACTAATTCTGTTGCATCGACCAAATCATTTTCCCTCAGCTCATTAGCTTCGTCATTGTTGAGGTTGGTAATACGAGTAGGTGGGTTCCTAGGAACGCCAAAATTATAATGGTTTTTCTTCCAACACCGTTCTCTGAGGTACACGTTATGCTGTGCAAAGAAAATAAATATCAAAAAATAAATCAATTAACTATCTGACAATCCAAGAAAATAAAGAACAATGCTATCAAAATAAATTATCAACTCACATTGCCTAGCCAAGAAAATATAACCCTTTTGTCTGAAAGATCTGATGCTTTCCTTCCAACATCAGTGTCAAGGACTAAGATGGTGGAATCCCACGGTTTCCAGGTCACATCATCTACAGTCAGATGATTAGGACAAGTCTTAGAGCGAATAATATCAATACTCTTCCTTCTTGTAACCCTTCCACCGAGAACTTCTAGGCCACACTGCTTCATTCTCACTCGTTGGCTTCTTTGGTCGACATATGCCTAGATATTCGTACCCCCAAAACTAGAATGTCAAGACAACCAACCAAATAAATAAATTACCAACAAATAAACATTTAAAGAAAATGTAAATAGAATTAAGATATTTACCTCCAATATTTGGAAGGTTCAGGCTAGTGACTTTGTCCCGTGCCAGATGCAGCGAGTCCGGAATACAATTTCGCAAAAGCACCACTACCCCAGTCATAATTGCCAACTGCATTTAGATCCTCAAAAGTAGCTAACCATCCAGCATCAACATAGTTTTTAGCATTGGAAAAGAAAAATTGTCCCAAAATATACATACAAAAGGCTCTGGCCACTCTCTTAGCAAGCAACCAACGTTCCTGGATCAAAATTGTGATAAAAATGCAACTGTAATTGCATCTGAAACCCACTGCGCGGGAATATGTTCTCTTTTACAAACTTCACTATCTTTAATTTCTGGAAAAATATGCGGCCGGACATATATAAATTGGTACTTCGTCGGGTCATACAGAATATCACTACCAACACCAATACTTAATCCTGTCAACATGACCCAATCAAGCGGTGTGAACCCCATCTCACCAAAGGAGAAGTGAAAAGTGTTCGTAGTATCCCAAAAACTCTCAACAATGAAGTCAATCAATGCATGTGACGAATCTACTACATCCATGGTCAATAAACGGTCCCATCTTGCCTTTTCAATAATGTATTTAACCCTAGGGTTATGTTTTATAATACATGTATAGGTCTGAATGACCGATTTTTGAGGGAACCACGATGTAAATACTTGAATTTTGAATCTATTGAATATCTAATATTTTTCGAAGCATGACTCTGAGCATCTTCCACGATATTGTAGTTCACTAACCCGGGAACATTGACCATATCTTCAGTAGTAGGGTCTACTTCTGGATCCTCAACAGTTTTAGCTTTCTTCTTCCTTTTTTTTCGACCAACGAATCTCGCCGTGACATTGCTCAACATATGTGCAAACGGTACATACAAGTTTCCAAATCAAGAGTAATCCTTACAATGCACAAATATAAAACTTTACATTAATCCATAAATCCACAAAAATACAAATTTCATCATTAAAAAAGTAATCCTCTAATTAGATAATCAAATGTACAAACATTCAAATCATCCAAAATATAAAATTCATGATTCACAAAATAGTCCACTAATCAAATTATTAACTCTACAAAAATTCATCATAATTCCCTAATTTTATAATTCCATAAATATTCATTATAAAGGAACATAAACATTCATAATTCCAAAATTTTATAAACAATCATATCAAATCAATTAATCAAGAACTTAAAATTAACCACAACCCAACTCAAATTAACCAACAACTTAATCAATTCTAAATTCAAATCAGTTAATTCTCATCAATTTTTTATACCCAATTTACAACTTCCAAAACCATAGAATTATACCCAATTGCAAAATTACAATTTGTAAAACCTAATATGTTTATTTCATAATCATATTTTAATCTTTAAACATATATATACAAATTTAATTAACAAAATATTATAATAAATCTTAATCTAAACCTATGAAAGCCATTAAAATTCATACAAAAGTTTGAGTTTAATACCTTGCCTTGAGATAAACCTAACTTAGATAATTTTATTTCAAATCTGCCACGGTTTTGCTAGCTTTTTCAATTTTGAAAAGTGGTTAAGAAGAGGAGGGAGAACTTGGTTGAGGGTTGAAGTGGTAAGCGCTTGAGGGGGTATGCGTCTGGTGGAAGTGTTCTGAAGAGTCTGGAAGAGATGGAGAGGAGAAGAGAGGAGAACGAACATAAAAGCATCCGCCCCATCAGGCGTTCACCCAGACAAACGCCTAATGAGACGCGCGTAAGGCTAGAGGAGCGCCTGATGGGACGAGCGTAATGCTAGAAGAACGACCGTCTTCATTATAACACGTACTAGCTGCACGAGTAGAATAGTGACAGGGCGTGTTGCTAGGTTAACGCCCCATCAGGCGTTTGTCTAAACACATGCCTGTCACTTGGGCGTGCCGATAAGCGTGCGTCTATCATCAGACGTTCTTCTGGGTTGCATCTCCCATCGAGCGTTCATCCAGCGTCCGCCCCAACCAAGCGTTTTCACAGGCGTACGCGTAAAACACAATTCCAACAGACATATACTTGTATATGCGTCCAACGCCAGGCGTTAGGTTAGACTTACGCCTGATCAAAATTTACTCTTTACCCGCTGATGTTCAAGCGGAGTAAACCCAATTTTTTTACTCTTTAGTCTTTGGGTTTAGTCGCACCAATATGGGTGCTCTTAGCTACTCTTTTTGACTGCATGCATTACATCTTTCTATTACACCGTGTCAAGTGAACCCTAAAATATTTTGACTAATACAAAAAAAGTTATCGTACTGAGATAGATATATAACTAGGTATAACTGTTTGAACTTTAAAGAAAATATGCAAACAGTCCAGTAAAATTAAGAAATAGGTGAGTGAAGTTGTTCATTCTCTTTTTGGTACTATTTTGCTCACCATTCTCTTTTTGGTTGGAAAATTATTTTTTTGTAATATTTTTTTGATTACTTTTCTTTACCTTTGGTAGATTTCTTCCAGTAATTTTTTTTTATATATAAGGTATTTTTCCTTCTAATTAGAAAAGAAAAAAAAGTTAATGTTGATAAAAATTATTTCAAACTATGTTTGGTTTTGGACCCATGACCTAAACAGTACAAAAACACTTATAATCCACCAAACTAAGAGAAATATTATAGTGTGTAACTTTTTATGTATATGAAGTATATTTGAGGGTGCAAATGTTATTTTAAGTCGGTTGTAAAGAATTTTTTTTTTTGGTCAAACTATATCTTAAGTGAATTTGTTCCTAAAGTTTAGGAACTTAAGAGCCAATTTAAGAAAATTTGTTCATAAAGTTATGGTTTCTTAAGGGCTAAGTTTGTATATCTATAAATAGGAGTAGAATTGAAAGTTCGTAATCAATCCAACCTAGAAGAGTGATAAAACCTTGTGCTTAGGTTTTTGGTCTCTTTGTTGGGAGGGTCAAGTGCTACCGTGAAGGTCAATATAGGGGTGAGAGAAAAACTTGTAAGAGAGAATTTTGGTGTTTCTAGTGTTTAGGGAAAAATCCCTAAACTGGGTTTCTAGAGTGTTTCCATGTTTCTCATTTGTTACTGCAACTGTGAAGAAGGTACCGTAGAAGAGAAGACATGAAGCTGGTTTGAATTCTAAGTTTTCTTAATGGTGTCTCAGGTATGTCTTGGTAACTCTTTGGTTTGGGTATTCTCTTATGGGTTGCGGAAAGAGCATGTAATGGTCTTTGATTGTAATACAAGTTTTTCTGGTGGTGTTGGCCGTGGATGTAGCCTGTAAAGGTGAACCACGTATATCTTGTGTTGTGGTTGTGTGCTTGTTTATCTTTTTTTTCTCTTATTATTTCTCCTTATTTGGTTCAAATCACTAATTGCCCTTTGTGATCCTGTGTTCCGCTGCGCTCGGGGTGTCAATTTCCTTAACAATTGGTATCAGAACTTGGACGGGCTGGTGTGATTGAACCTGGTATTGAATGATAGTTTATTATCCAGGTGGATAAATATGTTTGAAGATAATATTTCAACTGGTGTTTACACAAAGATGGATTGGTGATGTGATTTACAAATCAGAGGTTCAACTTGGTATGTAGAAGTGTATGTTCTTCGTTTGGTTTTATGATATAGTATGAGATGCATAATAAGGAAGAATAAGGTGGATACATATATATTTATTGAAGGTTTTAGTAACCATACAACATAAAGAATGTTACACAAAGTTTGAAGAAAGGATGAGGTCGTGAGGTCTCATGTAGAAGCAAGTCCAGCAACGCTTCGAAGTTGAGATATTATATATTTATGTTGTTAAATATATGTAAAAGTATTCTTGATGGTTTACACGTAATATCAAGAATGTGCCCAATCTCGGACGCATGTACCACAGTAATATGGGCATTCACACGGTATATAATCCGAGCGAGTATATTGGGTGTGACGGTGGTAAAAGGTATGTCAGATTGGTGATGGCTTTGGGAATCGCTCAAAGGATTAAAGTCAGTTAATCACCGTGGAGATGTCTGACGGCCTGTTTCATATACACATTAATCATGACATATGTTGGAGTATGATAATGAAGCTAATTCTTCCTTTCTGGGTTCAATATGTTGTTAGCTTAATGGTTAGGTTGAGTTAACTGTGGTTCTTCTGGATGGTTCTCTTGGTGATCAATGGTGGAGTCTGTGCAAGGATTCGTTGATGATGGCTAAAGATTTTCATAGTGTTTGTAAAACATGGTCAACTTCCACGTGTTTTTGTGACATACCGAATTTTTTTTGCTTCCAATGGGTCGAGTTTCGGTCCATTAGTCCATCTCCAACTTCCCGCACGCCACTCGAGAAACCGAACCTTTAAATTTTGTTCTGACCAATTCGATTTTTCAAGCAATTATTCACTGATTTATCCCAAACTGCTTTATAAGCTAGCAAGCATTGCTTTTAAATGGGTGAGGAATGGCCAGTGCCAATGTCAGGGTAGTTAGATACCAGCCACCGTTACATCTAACGGTCTTCCGGGTAGCCATCCGTAGATGGGATCCCCAGTGGGCCTGAACAAATGTCAGGGTAGTCGGATATCAGCCACCGTTACAGCTAACGGTCTTCCGGGTATCCACCCGTAGGTGAGAGCCCCAGTGGGCCTGAAAACTCACAGTGCTATGTCAAGCTCAACCGACTATCTTTTTCAAATGATATGAACTACTCAAAGAGTTAGAAATCATTTCTAGATGGATGATATGAACTGCCACTATATGCAATAACCATCCCTTCTCAGATGGTATGAATTGCCTCTAAATGGCAACAACCATCTCTCAGTCTTATTTGCTGATATGTATTGGCATCCCACAATCACCCTTCATTTCTCATTAGATGATATGAACAACCTCGAAGAAGTTGCAATCATCTCTCAAGGTAGTATGAACAGCCAGTACTGCAACTACCTCTTACTGCCAAGGTTACAATCATCTCTGAATGGATGGTATGAACTTCCAAGCAGCAACCAACCCTTTTTAGACGATATGAACAACCTCATGCAGTTGTGCTGAACCGCATAACGGCTGCCTACGTACCCTCTCCGTAGCTCGAAGGGATCAAGCACGACTGTAGTTCGTCTCTTTGGTTTAGATAGTATGAAATACCCTCTCTGGTAGTAACTATCTCTTATAAGATGATCTGAACTATCCTATTTTGATAGCAATCATCTCTTATATAGATTGTATGAACTGCTTGTCGTAGCAGCAACACTCTCTAAGATAGTATGAACTGCTTACCCAAGGCAGTAACTATCTCTAGATGTAGCAGTAAATTAGGTAATATGGATAATATGAGTTGCATAGTAACAACTATCCCTAGAACATCGAATCACCAACAATCACCTTAGCAGTTATCCGTTGATGAACAAGATATCATCATGTTTCTGTAATTATACCTTCCACTCAAGATCGACCATAGACTACAAGATAATGTATAAAAAAAAAGACTTCGCATGTTATCAGAGTGTTGTAATCCTGCAAGTATAATTTATGGCATTATGTTCAACAGTATCATTATAAACATACAAAAGCCCCCTGTATATCAAACCTAATTATTATCAAGCTCACTGTACGCTAGCGTATCAAATCCCCATTGATACATTAATTCTCTGCACGTAGAACACATAAATCATTTCACATTCTATATAGTAAGATTGGTTTAGTCCGCTCTTTCGGAACTCCACGACTTAATATTACATAAATACAAATCCAAAGGAGATCGGATTTATGAAGAGACCGGCAATACACTAAAACAAGAACAAAAATAAGCTTTAGATAATAATCAAAAATGGATACATATGGTTTCAAATGAACTATTACTAATCTACTCATAAACCATTTTTCATGAGCAGTTCCAAATCATTTTATCCATTCCACTAGGTAAATGTTTCAACAGAAAAGTCATGACAAAATAATATACATACCAACACCATTTGAATCCCTTTCTTTTATTACTAAACTAAAGTAAAATGAAATCAATCTACATTTACAAAATTTACTATATCTCGTTCACCATTTGCCGAGCTCTAACACAAACGTTTAACATCACACCTCCGACTTAAGAGCTACGAACAATGTACTTTTCACAATGATAATCAAAGAAATGAATTCTCAAAATTATTCATTTGCATATTAGAACAACAGCTGCTCAACTATTATAAAACCCGACAACAAAGTACCAGATCTTATCCTAGTACCCACTTAACAAACTACTGACCTTCTACCATCCCAAAATACAACCCAGGCTCAAGCGAAGCAACAACTAATTAATTAACGAAGGACAACACAATCATTTGCTATTTAATTAACCACACATCCATATGAACAAGTAAATTATAATTCTGTATAACAATCAGCAACATGTTGGTTATATCTAAAGTTAACCAATTCCACCCCATAAAGTTGCTAAAAAATTTACAAAACAATTGTAAATATATCTTTCTTTGATCCACCTTAATTGCAACCAAAGAACTTAATACAGTTAACACATACCACCACTTAGAGTAACAAGGTGAGCCAAGTTAACATTTCAATCATAACCTTCAAAACTAGTTTCTGCACATGCTTTCAAATTACCTGACTCATTTGGAAACTATCTATTAAACATAATTTCTTAGAAAAAGGGATAAAAATAGCTACTAATTTGAATTAGCTACCCATACAGTAGATAACACTTTTAAAATAGGGACATCACGAGCACTTTAGAATGAAATCAATCCACTATTCAGGATTTAAATTCTGCACAACATAGTCATCGATGATACAATCTTTGGGGTAGTAAACATGACCTGATCTTCATAAAAGTTTTATTGTACCTTCATCACACAACGAGGTATTACATACACAAAATTAATCACCATCCAACGGTCCACTAAACAAATATACACCTTATAACCAGACTACTTTCATAGACGACATCCAGAATTTACTTACGATTTTCTCATAATTTGGGGTACCTAAATGATTAGAAACTCCTGAAATCTTTACAGTAAGTTACTTTCAAAGTAATATATAACATACTAAAAATTCAGATTCATTCGATAAACGGATATTTGGAAATCATTACAAACAGTTGGATGTCCAGGATTTTAGTCCTGCAGAACGAAGTCATGGAAATCCTACTGATTTTGGTACTTTACCATGTCCGATCATCTTAAATTTTTTGCAATACATTCGTGACTTAATTAAGAACACCATTCTTAAAAAATCATAACATTTCAACATTTAGAATTTAAGATATAAATATAATAGAAAACGTACATTCTAGGGTTCATGCATACACCAAATCCAATCACGAATTGATCATGAGAAAATATAACAATTACAACAATCAAATCATTTTTTAAGCAAATCATGATGATTATAAGATACCCAACTCATCCATTTGCAAATAACATGGGTTATAATATAAATACCCAATTTCCCAACATGAACCCTAAATTCTCTAATATCTCAAATCGAAGTTTCATGTGAATATATTCATGAATTGGTTTGATATAACATAAACTCACCCTGATTTCTACCAACCCATTTCATTGATTTTCTAAAGGAATCAATTCATGGAAAAACCCCCAAATTCTAACATGAAACCTATTTAGGTAGAAAAGAAATATAATAAGAGTTTACCTTGTTAAGTTAATTCCATCACCAAGAATCAACAATTTCAACTAAAATATTTATGAATACCAAGCCCTAGACTTGTACTTCCTTAGAGAGAAATAATGACAGACATGGGGAGATAAAGAAACAGGTTTCCATCTTGCAAATGTTTCGATAGTCAAAACCAACAACACCATCATTTGTATGATTCACCAAAACCCATTAATCTCTCATGACCAATCTTTGTTCCTAAAGTTTTTCTTCTTGAAGGAGAAGGAAGAAAACATCTTTTTAAAAAAAGGGAAAGGAGAAGAAGATAAAGAAAAGAGATGGAGTCTTCCCCCCACCAGCTCTCTCCTCTCCTCTTAAACGTGTCAAGCATGCTAAAATTAATTTGTTATTTTATCCTTCTACTAATCAAGCATACTCATTCTACTAAGGGATATCCTATTTGGTATACTTACCGGGTTTATTTATACCCAAGAAAAGGTTTGGGGCGTCACAGTTCTTCAGGTAGAAAATGGTTTGGAGACTTTTATCAACATCATGGTGTTTTGGTCGAAGAATTGGTCCTATGAAGACGGAAGTTCGGATGTGAACTTCAAAGGTAATTCTACGGGTATATAGAGATGACGTGAAACCGGATGAAGTTGATTCTTTGTATGATCGTCTCATACTTGAAAGCATGATCCGAGGTGGAGAATTGTTATTTTAAGTCGGTTGTAAAGAGGTTTTTTTTTGGTCAAATTATATCTTATGTAAAATTGTTCCTAAAGTTTAGGAACTTAAGAGCCAAGTTAGAAAAACTTGTTCATAAAGTTATGGCTTCTTAAGGGCTAAGTTTGTGTCTCTATAAATAGGAGTAGAATTGAAAGTTTGTAATCAATCCAACATAAAAGAGTAATAAAACCTTGTGTTTAGGTTTTTGGTCTCTTTGTTGGGAGGGTCGAGTGCTACCATGAAGGTCAATATCGGAGTGAGAGAAAAATTTGTAAAGAGAGGATTTTGGTGTTTCTAGTGTGTAGATCCCTAAATCGAGTTTCTAGAGTGTTACCATGTTTCTCCCCTGTTACTGGCAACTGTGAAGAACGTACTATAGAAAAGAAGACATGAGGCTAGTTTGAAGAATGGTTTAGAGAGTTGATTTCTAAGTTCCTCAATGGTGTCTCAGGTTTGTCTTGGTAACTCTTTGGTTTGGGTCTTCTCCTATAGATTGCAGAAAGAGCATGTAAAGGTGAACCCCATATATCTTTTGTTGTGGTTGTGTGTTTGTTTATCTTTTGTATCTCTTATTATTTCTCTTTATTTGGTTCAAATGACCAATTACCCTTTCTGATCCTGTATTTAATAAATAGAAAAATAATCACAATAAGCCGTTAATTTCCCCTTTGCATGAGAATACAACCCCCTCCCCACTTCATACGTTGACTCCACCCCGGTCATAAGATAAAGTCTTTGCATGGACCCGGACATGAACCAAAGAGTAATAATTGATAATGAGTGTCACTAACCACAAGGGAAAATTTTGTTTCTAGTTCACTAGCATCTCTCTGATCAGAAGCAGTATGCTGCGACAATTATTTATAGTTGTTCAGTAGGAAAGCAGCACTACTTGAACCGAAGGAAAAGCCAATAGTGCACCAATTGACTTAAAACTATTTTCACCTCAGAGCACATAACATGTCTATACATATGAAACGAAAAGCAAAAGTCATGATAGGCGATCATTTAAAAGGTGATGCAGATCAGAAGCGTTAAAGTGATAATAAAATCGCATCGGAATAGAATTATTGAAAAATAACCGGTAGAATGGGTAGAAATCGATAGAAATTAGTTGATCTTCAAAGAGATATCCTAAAATATGCGAGGTTATATAGGCTTCGTTAATTCACTACGAATAACGACTATATATATGAGATTAGTATTCAGACCTCGGGGTAAACCCAACTATGAATAAAAATCAAAATCAATAAACTCAACAAGTTTAATAAAAATAAAATAATTTTAATTAATCAAAACTCCTCTATTTTTCGTTTTTGGAGCTCTTATATAGATAACTCTTACTAAACAAACCCTAAACTTATCAAAAACCTATAAACTTGTTTCCCAAGGTATCTACTACCTTTAGGAAACTTTCCTAACTTACTAAAACTCTAAAAATAAACTTCTAGACTCTTCTAAAATTACCCTAAATAATAAATCCAAAAATTAATTATTTATCTACTAAAAATAATATTAATAAAATAATAATAATAACAAAATAATAGAGTTATTTTCCATAAATCTCCCTCCATCATTCTACCGGTATTGGAGAAGATTCGTCCTCGAATCTTGCAGGTACCATGTTCTGCATGTGTAACTCGTTGATGACAATCTTCATACACATGAATTGATGTTGTAAAAAAATAATTTATGCACCGTATAGAAGCACGAGGTATGATGGAAGTCCAAAATGGATCTTCATAAGTTGATTCAACAAATTCTCTCTTGCTAGGGTAGATATGAGAGACCATTTGTGTACCACAATAATCAACAACTGGCTTACTCTCGGGCAAAGACAACTCATAAATATCAAGAATTTCTAAGTCAATAAGTTTATCAGGATTAGACGACTCACCATGAAACTTCATTAAATCATGTGAAACTTCTTGAGACTGTTTTTCTTTATCAGAAACATGATGTTCTTCACCTTTTTGAGAAGAAAATTTCATATCCTCCTCATCATCGGGATATTTATGAAAGATCGAAGTTTTATATCTCTCAACAATAACTTGATTTTGTGCATCATTGTCACAACGACAAAACAAGTCTTCAACGTCGTTATCTGCACTATTATTTTCTTCTACAAGCGAGCATGGTTTAGATCGATATTTTAGTGATTTTTTCAAATAACATTCTATCACTTCCAGAATCCTTTCTTTGATTTGATCATATATTCACATCTTCTTGGATCTCGACTCGGTGATAATTTATTAACCCTGAATACTCGTCTTAGTAACATCTTATTAACCCTAGAATCAAACTTTGCTCTGGTAACCAACTGATGCAGATCGGAAGCGTTAAAGTGATAATAAAATCGAAGTTGAATAGAATTATTGAAAAGTAACCGGTAGAATAGGTAGAAATCGACAGAAATTAGTTGATTTTCAAAGAGATATCCTAAAACCTACGGGGTTATCTAGACTTCGTTAATTCACTACGAATAATGACTATTTATATGAGATTAGTATTCATACTTCGGGGTAAACCCAACTACGAATAAAAATCAAGATCAATAAACTCAACAAGTTTAATAAAAATAAAGTAATTTTCATTAATCAAAAACTCCCCTAATTTTTATTTTTGGAGCTCCTTATATAGATAACTCCTACTAAACAAACACTAAACTTATTAAAAACCTATAAACTTGTTTTCCAAGGTATCTACTACCTTTAGAAATTTTTTCTAACTTATTAAAACTCTTAAAATGAACTTTTAGATTTTTCTAAAATTAAATAAATCCAACATTAATTATTTTTATACAGAAAATAATATTAATAAAATATAAATAACATTAATAAAATAATAAATTTATTTTTTTATAGATCTTCTTCCACGAAGAGGTTGAAAAAAATACATATGTGTATTTGGAAGAACACAGAGAAAGAAAGTGGTGAGATATATCATCAAAAATTAAAATTATAAAGAATTAATAATTAAGTCAATATTATTTTTGAAAAACTATAATTTATTACAATCACCAAAAATTCAAGCTAAAATTCTCCCTCTTCTCTCTCCTCCTCTTTAGCGGCCTTCCCATACACGTCTCTCTTCCTCTCTTTCTTCTTCTACTTCCAACTTGTTTTCTCTGTTGTCTTCTAGAGATATATAAGAGTTCTTACCCCACAGTAATCACATCTTCGTCATCTACCACCTTTCACTTTCTCCCTCTACTTCTCTCTGTTTCTACCTGCAGATCCCAATTCCAATTCAACAATTCCATGTCTACAGAATTAGAATTCAGACAATCTCAATTACCCGAGATCCGATTACAACCAATTGACATTAACAGACCGCCGATGCTATCGCGTTGCAGTTCGAATATCAAAGATTCACCAATTCATCATCAAATGAAGAAAGAAGAATTTGAAGAAAAACAAGGAAAAGAAGAGCCAGCAGGATGTACAACACCAAAATCTGATGAAAACAGAATTCCAGCTATAGAAAATTGTCCACCAGCACCAGTGAAACCTAAAAACAGAGTAATTCTATGTAAAAGAAAATTATCTGAATTTCAATTCTTTGAATCTCAAGACGGTGGTCGTGATCAAATCGAATCGTTCTTTGGATCGATTGAAATCGATCAATCTCCTCGTCGTAAAATTAGAAAACGTCTTTCAAGATTATAAATTGTTGTAATCTTCCCTCTTTTTAGGCTAGTCGCTAGCTAGCTATAATATTTTCTCAATTTTCAATTTTATGAACTAAATTTCTACTGTCTCTTTACTTAAATTGTATGTTTATTCTTGATCTCAAATCATCATTTTTCTTTGTAGATTAAATAAAATTCCGTTCTTCTTCTTCCTCTCAATTTCATCATAATTTGTATCTCTTTGATCGGAATTCTCGATTATAATCGTGAAATTTACGATATTTGTAGCTACAATTCGATCAATCAATAAGAATTAATTTGAGGAATTTATTGCTACATGGTACAGTAATTAACTTTCCGAATTATACCTAAAATCTTGTTGAATTAATCGACGATCGGTAAAGATATGGTTACTTTAACTATGTAACTAATTAGTTTAAGTCATATCATCAAAATTCTGTGGGGTTTTTCAGCTTAAGCAATGTGTACTACTCCCTATTACTACTTGGATCAATCAATTTACTTCTTGGGATCAAAAAATTAAAATATTTTCCCTCTTGGGATTGTTTAAATTTAGTAAATGGGAATTCTAAACAGGGTTATGATCATTAAGAACGAAGACGTGGGTCGTTGAGGTTGTTGATGTGATGATGTAAACTTTGAAAGTGTTGCTTTAATTTGGAGATAAGAATTAAACTTCGTTAAGAAATTAAAGAAATTAATTAGTCAAGTACGGCTAGTTTAAGCTAAGAGTTTTGTGGCTTAAGCCACATTTGTGTTTGTTGCTATTCCCTTCGAATCTCCATCCATAAATGGAATCCAAGTTTGGAGTCTTTGGTCAACATGCATCTGTTTTTGATAATTTCGAGAAATTGAGGAGAATGATCTTCTCCCAAAACAACAGTTTTACCTTCCACTACAATGCCGGCTGTCACAATCATTAATATAAGTGCTTATTTATAAAATCATTGCTCTCTCTTATAGCCAAAAATCGGTTCAATTAAAAATTTGATTTACAAAATTTCTAAAAGTTGAGAAATGATAAATATCTGTTTTCGCTTTCATCTTACTGTCACTAATATACTGCTCATTTCGGGATTGACTTGTTGGTTTGTATTTACCTGCAAAGTTGAAGATGACTTCATGGAATTTTAGTTAGATTGTTTAGGTTGTTGGATTCGATCAAAAATGAAACGCACATCTAGCAACATGTTTAAATCAAGTTGCCTCGTGGCGAAATAGATTTTGGCCGTGCTTTTTCGTCTAGTTTGGATTTGTCGGATCAGTATATACTGTTATGTTTGTGTGGAGCCTGATAGTGCACGATCCAATTCACACTGTTTTATGATTATAGTGAAAACCACAATCGTTCTTTGGACGTAGTCCAATTTAAATGAAACAAATAAATCTTATGTTTTGTTTTTCATTTTGTTTTATTTATAACACCGATCCTAACATATACAGTGTACCAAAGGCATGAATCACATTGCAAATGGTAATTAACTACACCTCGTGACCAACATAGCGATAATCAACTATTGCACGGAAGAAAAATTCATGGAGGAGTGGGTATTCGAAACATCTGATCTGTAGAATAAATCTGTTGTTGCTGTTTCGGATTATTCCAAACTGTATATGGCCTTGGCACAGGCTAACAACTTCTATAAAAAGTTAAAATAAAAGAAAGATACGAAACACGATCTGATTCAAGTTTTCCGATACTAAGTCAGTGAAAGGATCCTCATCTCAAGTGAATTTTATATTCATAGGAATTGATAAAGTGTGGTTAAAAGTAAATTGGCGTGGAAAAAGAGAATTTCCCCTTCGTAATTTGGCATTTCACTGCAGACTTATGAGTCGCTTTATTAAAACAGACAATCCGTACCTTAGCTTTGACAATTCTCATGATCACAGTCATAGATCTATATATTAAAGCATCCAATAAAAAGTTGTTCTTTACCGAAACAAATTATTTTAGTAAAACGTTAAAAGAAAGGAACTCTTAAAAAAAAGAAAAAAAGAAGAAGATGACGAGAGTGTTTATAAACATAAAAAGGAAAAAAAATAAGCGTACAACAAAAAGAAGATGAAGCAGGAGAAAGTAATTTAAAGATTTATCTTATAAACCGACAGGCTTTTTTGCAGTAGTAAGCTATATTTCTTTCTTCGAAATATAAGATGCTGGGTCACCGTCTTTCTACGTGTGTGAAATGAACCAAAATCCCTTGCTCGCGCAGCCAGTGTTCCCATTTCTGTGATTCGACTCGCTCAAGTCCTAAAGCGTATCTAGACACAATAAGCTATTTTTTGACTTAAAGTCAAAAAGCCAATAAGTAAAAGCCTAAAACCATCACGGAGTGATTTAATTATTTTTATTTTTATTATATTTTCACATCAGTGAGTGCTGTAGACTGTAGTGCTACCTTTAACAGGGCATTTTTAATGCAACAATCCGGTGTATCTATTTAGTTTTATATGGATTTGATTATTTTTGTTGAATTTGGTAATCCTTAAAAAGCCCGGGAAGAGAATATGTATGTGGATTGAAGCTCTAACTCAGATGAAACCCGACTAATTTTGGTCAGGGATTTTAGGCTCAGGTCCTAAAAAGATATTATTTTTATTGTTAGGTCTAAAATATTTTTTAATTTTTATGACACCCATAATTATTTAGAATTATAAAAAATATATGAATAACTCGTTAAGTATTATATTTTTTCAGGAGTATAATTGGTAACCAAACTAGAATACAACATATTTAAAGATCCGTGCCTTGGAATTTTACAAATTTATCTCGTTGGGAGAGTTTTTAAAGAGATCTACACAACGAGTACAAACAACAATATCAATTTAGATTTTTACGAAAAAATCAGAGGTGTTTGTCCTTTTAGGCACAAATTTTGAAAATTGGATACATAACCATTATGCAGCCACCAGAAAAAGATGCATAACACATTATGCAACCACCACAAAGGATGCATAACATATTATGCACCCATATTTTGGTTTATGCATCCACTAATTTGTCGTTGTAACCACTAAAACGATATATATGCCTAAAAAATCATTCAAACGAAAAAAATGATGTATAATTAATTATGCAACCACCACAAATGATGCATAACACATTGTGCAACCATATGTTGATTCATGCATCCACTAATTTGGTTAGGAAACCACTGATTAAAACGGTGTATATGCCTAAAAAATAATATTCTAACAAAAAAATGATGCATAATATAATGTTATGCAGTTATTTTTGTAGCTGCATAATAAATTATGCATCCAGTTTATCGACCGCATAACAGGTTATGCAGTCATTTTTGTAGCTACATAACAGATTATGCAACCATTTTTTGGTTGATAACAGTGTTAAAAGCAAAAATGATGCATAATGCAATATGCTGCCATTTTCTCGACTGCATAACAGATTATGCATCCTTTTTTGTAGTTTGCATAACAAATTATGCAGCCATTTTCTCGACCGCATAACTGGTTATACATCTGACTTCTAGTTGGATTTACCCTTCCGGTTAAAGATAAATCGGATTTACTTTTGGACCAGGTTCTTCATATTCCAATATGAAATTTTTTAGCTATGTATACCCAATTCTTCATAGAATTCTTCCACTGACTAAAAAAAACATACGTTAAAAATAGAAAGGAAAGTAAAAAACCAATAACATAAGAAATACCCTATGATCCATTTGTTCCTTTAAAGATACAAATCCAACTAAAAAATATCAGAATATAACAAAATATATCATTCACAGATTGACCTTAAAATCAAAAGCAAAAAAAAATAAAAATTATTCTTCTAAGAAATTGCAAAATCAGTTTTCTAGGGTTTATACTTGAATCTTCTTAGATCTCAAAATTCACTCTCTTGGGTTTGCGAAATTAGGTTATTCAAAGTCAGATTTGATTTCTATAAAATGGGTTTGCAAATATGAGATTAGGTTATTGATGTTTCGCAAGTTTAGGTTTTAATTTTGGTAATCAGTTGAAAGAGAAAGAGGTGAGGGAGAAGACAAAGAGGCGGAGAAGGAAAGAGACCAGGGGAATAAAACGAAAATAGAATTTCTAAGATTTTGGTTCTGTGAGAAATATTTGAAGAGAAAAAGGGTGCGAGCGTGAAGTTTTCCGCCCGTGGGTTTGACGGTAAGAAAAAAATGAAAAAATGGGCCTGACAGTAGATTTCACTTCTGGTTATTCAATTACTACGACTATCACCTTCGTCATAACTTTATGTATCCTATTTTTGTTCTGCAACTTCATCTTAAAAACAAGCAGTTATCTCCATTCATAAACGGTTATCTCCATCAATATATGCTTATCTACATCTTCACTATTGTTGTCTTAAGAATTCTCTTATTTTTTTCCCCGGATTTTAATTGAGTTTAAGATCCAGGTAAATGATAGACACATTTATGTGTCTAATTTGCTCTCAACTTTTATAGTGTTGAAACTCATTTTGTACTAATATTGTGTTTTTATGTATTTATATGTATTTTTGGAAAATAAATATTATTGGAAAAATTGGCTCGAAAAATTACTAAAGGTACCCAGAATTGATAAAGGAACACGAAAAATGGATATGAGCACCCCCTCTTCTTCACGGTTCAAAAACTATTTGGGCGGGAAAATTCACTTTAAATACAGAGATATCCTGTATCGATTTTGGAAGAGATTTTCACTTGATTTCTGGGATTAAAATCAGAGAGAATTATGGCTATATCAAGAGTAATTATACATGACCAAAAGATACGTGAAAGAATCAACATATCTTGTGAGATTTACGTTAAAAAATGAAGAGGTTTTATTCTCTCAGTGATTTGAAGTAAATAAAATATTAATTGAGATTTTTTTCTCGAGTCTTGTAAGGGAATAACTTGATTGTTCAGGAAAGAAAAATCAAGAATAATCATGGTCGAATTAACAAACAAAATGAGAGGATTTTTCCTGACATTATTCTCTCTTAAAAGAGAATTTTGTGAAGATTAAATGAGAGGATTTGGGAGATGTTATGGGGGTATAAAAGAGTGTTGAGGGTCATAGAGTGACTAGAGAGTATGGGGGAGAGCTCAGGAGGTAGCCAGAATCGCAAATCAAAGATTCCAGGGAAAAATAGTTTCTGGTGAATGAGAAGAGGAAGAACATAAGGCGTCAGAGAAGTGTCGTTGATAGTGTCGCTGACGCAGACACTGAAGCAGTCTTACTTCAACAGCACCTGAAGTCCATTCTTTTCTTCTGTTTTCTTTTCTTTCTTCTGTAACACAGAGAACACTTCTCTGTAACGCTTATAAGCGTATCAAATCTCCTGTGTTACTATTATTTCACCATTGTAAGCACTTTTTGATCTATGAAATATATTTTTGAGGGTTTTTCCAATACAATGAGGAGATAAACCCCATCTCTGAGGCGATAGAGGAAGCTAATTTTCCAATGATGATGTGGTAATATTTATTTAATTAATTTATGCAATTCATTTATGATTAATTGCCTTGGTTAAAAAATTGAATTTCATGATTTTTGTTAAGCAATTGTGATTTTGTTAGATGGTACATGCTTTGGCCTAAGTTTTAGATGTTCCATGCTTTTGTTATACAATTGTTATTTTGAAAATCTACTTGTTGCTATATTTTAGAATCAAATTAAATGTTAGAATTGCATAATTATAATTATTGAATTTAATCACTTTAAAAATTGGAAAATAGTGGAATCCTAGCCTCAATTCTCTCTCAATTTTATTATCAATTTTATTTGAGTTTTGTTATTTTTAGTCTAAGAAATTAGGTTTAAAAACAAATCTTCACAAGTCTTGAACGAACTTTATTTACCACTATTATAAATTTATCAGTAAAGTAATATATGTTATATATATTTAAATAAAACAATATTGCATTATTATAGCAATTGACTCTAGGTTATTTTCTGTTTTCTTTCTCTGATAAATATGGTAGATCATTGCCATTATCACTTTATATACACTCTTCGAGTGGTTTCTATTAGCTTTTTTTGGTGGTGCTTCATTATCATCGAGGATATTGCAAGGACGACCTATTTTCGACAACGTATTGATCGAATCAGAAAAGATCAGTAGAATTCGAAATCAATCGGAGAAATTCAGGCATATCACTTCTTTATGGAAGCATATAAGTTCTACAATGAACGTCAACTACAGTGGTTTCAAACCAGAACATCGAATTCCTTGTCGGATTATAGATTTTCTGTATTTTTTCCATTGTTCGTTTATTTAAGTTTTGAATTATATAATTTTGGTATTCTGTATTTTATTAGTTATATTGATGTAATTTATACAATTGTAAGCAAATTTTCATATTAATGAAAAATCAAGGCATTAGCCTTTTCCATAAAAAAACTACTACGAACACTTCAATGTGTTAAAGCTAAGTAAAATATAATTCAAGTTTTTACCAATTTATTTATTATCGTATAAACGTGACTAAACCTAAAAGTTTTAAATGATTTATAAAAGGTAAAGAATAACAATATCCTAGGTGAAATAACAATAGAAGTAGTTTTTCTCATTCGATAATTAGTTAGTTATTTGTTAAATTATTAAAAATTAATTGTTTGTAATATATTTTTTTATTTTATATTGAATAATTAGAAATATATTTTCTTGTGTAAATCATTTGGTTTCTGAAACAATTTCACTTTTGGTTTCTAAAAAGGCGTTGTGTCTTATTTTACCCTTTCCTTGTCGAAAATATTCTAATTATATCTTTTGTTTACAAAAAAAGATAGGCAAATTAACTTGTTTTCAGTTACCTAGTTATGTTTAATCAATTTTATGATTTTTCAGTGTTAACCAGTGACAAACTTAAATAAATACAAAAACAATAATAATATTACACACGTTTTCGTTAATAAGATCAAATGCTCGTATTACACACCTTAAAAAAACCACAAATTAACATATGTGTCAATAAGTTGAGTTTATGATATATTTTCGGTTCGGTTTTTCCCTCCTTTCTCCATAACCGTTTTTTTCTAAATAATTATCCAAACCCAGATTTTCCAAAGTCTTCTTCTTCTTCAAACCTAAATTTTCTCGGATTGAATTTGATATATCAAAATTTTTGAGTAAATTTGGGTTTGTATTGTTAACTTTTCTTTCTTTCAATAAAAATCACACTGTGATTTAGGTTTGAGATTTTATTTTTATGTTACTATTCTTGTGTATCCAATGGCTATTTAATGCCTTGTAATAATTCTAATTCTAATCGCCATTAATGCGTTTTATTATAGCCTTTGGGCTCTTATATTGGAAGCCGATGAGAGATTCAAGCATATCTTTGAAGAAGATCATTTCCGACGTGACGATGAGCAATATTTACACAAAGAAGATCAATGGCTATTGGAATGGGTCGTGATTACGGTGATTAGCGCAATATACTTCTTCTATGAAGGATTTTATTTTAATGAAGAAGAAGTCTCTAAATAGTTGAAGAATAATCAAAATACCATTGTTCCGATTAGTCTTTTCCATGTTATTTGGTTTCATGTATATCAAAGAAATCATATTGTAGATTGATTATATTATTGTGCAATATATAATGATGAAACAGGAGGGTGTGTCTATCTACCACCTCTTCTATGTAACAATCCAAACCTCAATTTGAATGAGGTAGTTAATAAATAAATTTTAGGGGTTTTTCAAAGCCCCTCCTTTCGTCAAAAAAAAAAAAAGAGTTGAGTCTACATATTGTTGAGAAATATTTTTGTTGACACTTAAAAAGGACAATGAGGCACCTCACATATTAAAACTAAAGGCAAGGACTAAGGGAGCACGAACGCTCTCAGATTGGTCAAGTATCCACATTTAACGTTCCTTCGATGCTTGGATGCATGTCTTTTTATGTTGGACATATCAATGACATCATATACATATGTCATACACAATTCGGTGTAATTGTATACTAATATTGTCTGAATTTTTAATATACACAGGTTATTATATTTGTTTATGTGCCAATATATATATATATATATATATGTATAAAGTTGTTTATCTACGATTTATTAGTATTCAGAAAATGGGTCATATGCCCAGAAAGTTTTAAAACCTGGTTATACTGGACGAGGAAACTATTCAATTGGCTGAATTGGACGGATGATATATTTTTCTAAAATAGACGAATATACCCTTTAAATAATATCAATTACAAATTCAGTTGTAAACATTGAGAACATCGATTTCTTCTTCCTCCACCATCTCCTTCACCACCAATAGCATCATCGTCGAATCACCAGCACCACCGTCATCGAAATTATCTTCACCACCATCAACATACCTTTCTTCACCACCACAAATCACCACCACCGTAATCTATACCATCTCCAACACCGTCAACATGTTTTTCTCCACCATCTCCATCACCACAAACACCAACACCACCACCACCACATAATCAACATCATCATAAACACCAACACACCCACCGTCAACACCATAAACACCAACTCCACTATCTTTCTCCACCACCAAAAACACCAACATCACCATCACCACCAATATCACCATCACCACCACAAACATTAACAATGATTTTTTCCCCTCAAATGCCCTAATTCAATTGAAACTAAAATACTATCTTCAATCAATTTCACAAGATGATCACCTGTAAGTTTTCTAACCCTAATTTTATTTTTGATTTTAATTTTTAAAAAACATCGTCTTGTTTTGATATAAATGTTGAAATGTGGGTGTAATTTAGGTTAGAAACGTTATTTGACTCTTATTAAAAAGTGATCATGGGATGAAAGTTGAACTCAACCTGGATAAGTAGTGATTATGATATGTGTATTACAGTGAATTGAGATTTTAGGCTGTGTATATTACAAGGATGTGTATTACATAGCTTTTCTTGAAAAGAAAAAAAATCCGTTCATACTTATATCGGGATGAAACTAGTTTCATCTTGTCTTGGAATGAGCTGAAATTGTTCTCATTAAAGTTTAAAGAAGGATGAAATTGGTTTCATCCTGTTTTAGATAAAAATTTATTAGCTAACCAAATACATATATGCTCAAAGTGTATAACTAAGTGACACCAATTGATGTTAACTGGTTTTGGGTTATATTTGGTGGGAAGGTTGTGCTTGATAAAATGGTCAGTCAGTGCTGGTAAAATTTTGATATTGTTGATACTAATTTTCCTCTTTTTTGACTTAGCTTAAGTACATAAGTATCCAATGAAACTTAAATGTTGAATTTTCGGTTTGGTCATGAAAGGTGTCGAGCAATCACATAAACAAGGTCAGTTGGTTGATGTTCATTTTTTAGGTTTGTTGTTTCGTGTCCACTTATTGTCGGTTGTATAATGGAATGAGGAGGTTTTTCTTATGTAAAATGGTCCATTTTGATTGAATTTTTATGCAACTGATAATTGATTAGCCTATATTTTCCCCCAACTGTCATTGTAAGTATCAGATGAAACTCCAGTGTTGAATTGGATATGCTGTTTATGATTTCTATAGAGCTAATGAAGTATTGATATAGTCTGTTTTAAAATTATTTTAATTCCATCCATGCTTATACTAGGATGAAACTGGTATCATCCTGTTTTGGATTGAACTGAAATTGTTTTCATCCATGTTTAAACACGGATGAAACTAGTTTCATCATGTGTTCCCATGGAAAACCTTTGTACATCTTATGCTACTACTGAATGAAACTAGTTTCATCATGAGTTGTCACTGGATGATCCTGGTTTCATCATGTGTTGACATTTGTTATTGTATTTTTTTTTAAAATTATAAAATACAAACTAAATCAAGACCTATTTTTGCAGTTGTGACTTTGGAATGTATATTCTCTACTTCATGGAATGGGTGATGACTAAAGGTTACACCTTTGAAGACGAAGCAATATATTATAAAGAAGAAGATGAGCATAAAACGAGTAGAAGAATGTATCTTTAGGTTGTTTAGTAATAGGTCGATACAAAAAAGTTGTTCATGTAGTTTAAGTTTTTTGTTTGTAAAAATCTATATTTGCTTACATTTATATATCTTAATTTCCGGTCAATTAATATGAAAAAATTTACTTAAATTAGCATACAATGCAATTTTTTGATAATTTCATATAATTTTGTCAGATTATGTAGGATGAAACCAGAAACATCCCGAAGAAAAAACATTTTTTATCAAAATATGAAGTATGAAACCAGTTTCATCCAAGCCAAAAAATATTTTTGTCAGAGTGCACAAAATTAAATTGTTTCTTTGTCTGAATATGCAAGATGAGACTAATCTCATCCTGTCCAAAAATATGTTTTTATCGGAATATGCGGAATAAAACTAGTTTCATCCAGGTTTAATTTGTGATGTAAGAAATCAATTTTATCGTTGGATATGAAAACATTAAAACAATAACATAAATTTAAATTTAAAGAGCATTCTTGGAAAGCAACTAGTGTTACCAATTTTACCTAAAATGCATATCTACAGAAGAAAAAAAATATTTCGAAGTGATACCAACATCTTACATCAATCATGAACACGACCCACTCTCTCTGCTCAATTCATTAATGTTTTAATGCTCCAACACCGTTTCGCTCTTCTTTCAGCTACTTCATCGAACATGTTGATGGCGTTTTTATGTTGATGAAGAGGTGAGTATGATATGGTATTTTTGTCCTCTATTTATAGCCCTCCTTTCATGCAAACTAGAATACTTCAATGCACTTGTGCACACTGAAATGTTCAAAATTTCAGTCATTCACTGCCTAAAATCAACGACAACACCTAGTTTTTTCAGTTTTTTTTTCTCGGGTCTGAAGCTTGCTTAAAATCAAACCAAACTCCCATCAAAATCTTCTGTGTTCTTCTTAAATTTTAAATCAAGGATCAACTCTTCTAATACAACCCATAAAAACTATCCAATCTCTTTTACAAATTCGTATCTAATCACAAACCATTCTTCCTCCCCCGAAACAGAACTCGAATTGCACTTAAACCCTCTCCATTGACTATAAACATCAACGGCAGCAACACCACATTTCCACTGATTTTTCATCTAAGTTTTCGAACCAAAAACCATCTCAAACTCCATAAATTTGTTACACTTGTTCCCTCTCTTAGCTTAGGGATTTTTTTAAAACCATTATTTGGTGACGTTGTGTCGGTTGACTGTAGCAAGTGATTATACAGGTAGTTGTGGTGTCGATGGTGGGGTACGATGGTAGTAAGAAAGAAGAAGAAAATGATAGTAACTAAAAAGACGACATATACGAAAAAAAATTCTCTAGATTTTTGTCTATAACAGTTATATAGAAGGGAGGGTATTTTAGTCAGCTGTACTAAACAAAATTTATAAGAAAACAAAATTTTGGGTTAAATACCAAGTTTGGGATATTTAAACAATATCTTTTAGATTCTAGGATATTAGAATAATATCAAATTTTACATGTCTTTAACACCCATAAAAATAATTTCAAGGGTTATTAAACTAATTTATTGTGTTTTTTTTGAAGGAATAGGTGAACCTCTCAATTTTATTAATATAAGAAGATTATATACATCAAGATCAAATACACCAAAGATGAAAACCATACTAATAGTAATAAATATAATATCAGTGATTCATTAGTATTATTAAAATGCCATACATAATATATATAGATAGGTTCATTTCATACTATACCTGCGTCTTAAAATTTTGTGAGATTATAACTTGGTAGCTGACGGAGAACATAAAATCCTAATGAGATATAATATGACGGAGACACAGAAATGCGGACAGAATAAGTACGGACACCTGAAAAGTTCTCTCTTTTATGTCCTCTAGTTTGCCACCCGGAACGTAAAATCCTAATTCTACCACTAGCTGTGTTACACTATATGCCAAGGACCACAAAAAGTTCTGTACGTGCATTGAGTACAATCCCTCAGGAGGTACACTCGGACAAGTAGCAAACCGCCTCCATTGAGCGTGTTCCCCTGATCGTCTGCACAAGAAACTTCAATCCATGAAATGGAAGAAAGATGGACCCGATCACTGTTGAGTGCAAGCAAAACAAACATAATTGGTGTCGCCTTCCCTTTATCATTTGCAACAGTTTGTAAGTACTGCGTAATTTCAAATTATGGCTTTCAAAATAATTATAAAAGACTTTTGTTATTTACAGTCCACTATTTTTATTGACCAATCCATATACTTAAACCAATCCAATTATTTTATTATTTTTA
>JAJJMC010007139.1:2034932-2057454 GCA_023531435.1 Papaver californicum | reverse complement strand
AAACCCCATTTGCTGAGGTGATGGAGGAAGCCATTGTTCCAAGAAAATTGGTATATTTCTATTTTAATTGATTTTTGTAATTTTTTATTGATTATTTGCCTTGATTAAAAATTGATTCAATGATTTTTGTTAAGCAATTGTGATTTCGTTAGATGGTACATGATTTACCTAGGTTTAGATGTTCCATGCTTTTGTTATACAATTGTTATTTTGAAAATCTTCTTGTTGCAATCTTTTAGAATCAAATTAAATGTAAGAATTGCATGAATATTAATTAGTTTGAATCACTTTAATTGGTTAGTGGTGAAATCCGTAACCTCAGTATTTCTTAATATTATATTTTGTGTATATTTTTAGTTTAAAATTAATTTATTAAATCTAAATTCAGTCTTCACAAGTCCAAGCGAATGATACTTTATTTACCAATATTACAAAAACATCAATTTTTGGCGCCGCCAAAACGGACTTATTTTTAGACTTGTTTTCAGATTTTTTTAGGTTAATTAGTTTATTTAGATTTTTATTTTATTTATTTTTATTTGTTCTCTTTTACGCGTTTGGTATTTTCTATTCTTGTCAGATTTGAAGCGACACTAAAAAGAAAAGGAGAAAGTGCTATAAAAAGAAAGTAGAGCCAAAGAAGGAAAGAAAATAGGATTCCAAAAGGAGTGAAGAATATTTTGTTTTTATTTTATTTTTTTTTAGTTTTTCGTTTTTATTTTTAGATACTGTTTTAGGGTTTGACTATAATTTTTGTAATTTTTTTTCTTTTATTGGACACTTTTGAACTCTGGACTTTGGACTTTTGAACATTATTATTTTTTTAAACCCTACGGAAGGGTATTTAAATATAAACTGCAACAGGGAAGGACGACAATTACGATATTGTCTCGGCCCCACGGGTTCGTACACTAACACAGGAGTTGGTGGCCCGAGTCGACTACAACTGATTCATCCCCCGTCTGGTACGGGAGGTAAGACTCAATCAACCCACGCATCCCCTGCAAGTGGGTTTACTGTATTCCTTTGTATGCATATATGTTGAGGAACTGAATACAGATTTATTTTCTAGTAAAGGGCAATGACTGACCATATAAGATAAGGACTCGGAGTTCATCACCGTTTCCTTCTTGCTCGCCTTAGGAACACGTTACCTAACGCGGACCTAAGACTAAAATTTGACTAGAAAGAGACCTATAGGGTAACGAGCTTATTGAAAAATCATTCAAAATGACTGTATTGGTAACTTTGTTAGCCTAACTTAAAGTTCAGGAAGATTATTTTAAGTTGATTATAGCCGCCTTGTAACCCAAGGAAAAGTTGCCAAAGAGGCAGGGTTATCAAAAATCCTTAGAGCTTATCCTGTTTCTATTCGACTTAATCTAATTCGGATCGTTCTGAGAGATTCGCTAAAACTGTAACTAGTTTCCTTCTGGAAGAATAGAAGTTAGTCTAGAAACAATCTAAGTGGAACCATCATGCTTTTTGTTTGCTAGATTCTGTAGGTTTGATTTGGTTGAGTCGGCCTTGTTTGTGTATGCTTAGAACCCCTTCCTGTTAGGATTTATTTTCTTAGATTTTTTGTAAATTTATTAGGAAGTTTTTGTTCAAAAATGTCAAGCTGGTATTACAATAAATATCCGACTGAGTTTTAAAACAGGTATTACCCTTACTATGACCATAGTGTGGATAATACTTGGGACCACTACCAACCTTCTGAAGGTTATGGTTCATTCCATGGATGCCCCAATTACTATTGTACATGCACCAGTCATATAAACGGGAAAACGAGCAAAATTCGAGTTCTTTGTCTTGGAGGGATGCCCTTAAGCAGGTGCATTCTAGTACTTATAGTGAACCACACGAGCAGTTAATATCTAGCAATCTTTATGATCTAGTTGTTTCTATAGAGAATTTCGTCAAGGAGTTGACTGAGGATACTGATGTGATTTTAATATAGTTGTAAAAAGGGTTTGATTCTCAGACTTGTGAAGATTCGATTTCTAGACCTAATTTTTAATGAATAAAAATAAAGAAGATTAAAACAAAGTTGATTTAAAATTGATGGGAAGAACTAGGGCTCAGATCCCACTATTAACCAATATTTCAACTGATAAAATCTTACAATTCTTGTATTCAACTTCTTCTAAATATTGCCAAAGTTAGGTTTTTAAAAGAATAATTGTAAATCGAAAGCATGAGACATCAAAAGTTTAAAACTAAGCATGACCCATCAAAAGAAAACACAATTATTTGAGAAAAACCATTTTTTTTTTCAATTTAATTCAAAGCAATTAATAATAAAAGAATTGTAAATCATAGATAAAATAGAAGTTACCACTTATTTATTGGAGAAATAGCTTCCTCCGTCGCCCCAGTGATGATGATTAGATCATTGTATTGGAAACACCCTCAAAAATATATTTCGTAGCTCAAAAAGTGCTTACAATGGTGAAATAATAGTAACACTGGAGAACAGAGACGCTTATAAGCGTTACAGAGAAGTGTTCTCTGCGTTACAGAAGAAGGAAAAAGAAACAAGAATAAAGAACGGACTTCAGGTGCTTCAGAAATAGGACTGCTTGAGGGACTGTGTTAGCGACAGTTCCCTGGAAGCTTATGTTCTTCACCTTCTTCTTCACCAACAACAGAAGTATTTTCTCCTGGAATTTTTTCGGTGGCTTTGGCTGGTTTGTTTCTCATTTCTCTTGGCTATATATACTATAGTGAACCCTATAAACCCTAGAGAACCGATAAGGAATCCAAAACAACTCCCAATCAAACTCAAATTATGTGTAAATCCTAAAAAGGGTCAAATTCCTTTTTCCGGCTTGATTCACTTCTGCAGCCATTTTTTCCGGGTAAAACACGTTTTGTGACGTGTATTGATCCTGTTTTGGTTGTTTACTTCCCTTGGGCAACTCAAATTCACTTCCAAATCCCTTAGAATTCGATTCCAAACAACTCAGGAGGAAGCTCACGTGAAACCTAAACTTCCCGCCATTTTCGTGATTTCAAATACAAAGGGAAGGGGTGCCCCTATCCAATAGTGGGGTGCCTTAACAATTTGTACAATGGTGTGCCTTTATCAACTTTATGAGCGATTTTTCCGCAATTATTTATTTCTCAAAAATACCTACAAAAACATAAAAAGCCATAATAAGTACAAACTCGAACACTATCAAAATAGATAATCGAGCACAATTTAGACACAAAAATGTGTCTATCAAATACCCCCAAACTAACTATTTGCTAGTCCTCGAGCAAATCTAATCTAGAAATAAAATTCTAACTCACTTTCGTAGGAATCACGACTACATTTAGCATATGTAATAAGCCTTTAAACCCCTAAGTGGCCTTAGTGGACGAGTTTTGTCTCGTGAGGGTTTACAAGAGGTATACCCACAAAACCTTTACTCCAAATTTTAGCTACTCGTGAACGATTGAGGATAGACACTAAACAAGCTATTTAGTTGGCATACTAAATTCTTCGTCCATGAGAATCATCACCCTATATGAGTCCAACTGTTGTACACGAGTTTTTAATCAAGCATACTAAAATTCATATATAAGAAAACATAGCTCTACTCAGATAGTCGTTCAACCACGATGCTCAGAATCTATCAAAGTTCAATCACATGAAAAGATCTAGAAGATGGATGTGGAAAATATAAAGTTTGTGCATGTTGACTAAGGTGAATGGTGTTTCCCATATCTGTCTGAAGGTCAGTGCCAGGATGAATCCAAATGGATTGAGATATGCTCCCACTGGTCTTAATCATTATACTAATATCGATTCAACTGGTATATACAAGGGTTCCAACGATCGATTTATTAAAAATAAAACACTTATAAATGTAGTGACAAGATGATTGGATCAAATTGAATCCAAGCGCATGGTCCTTATCAGCATCTTACATGATAGTTCTCATGGATCCTGCGTTCCACGCTTTCTTAGGCGACGGAGACAGGGTGAACACACACATATTGCTATCAAAGTGTCAATACTCGATTTTTTTTTTTTTTTTTTTTTTTCTTTTTTAAATAAAAAATAGTCTAAATAATCTCAAACACTCTATTTCATCCTGGCGGTGATAATAATTCGATACTGGTGCCCCACCAAATCACTTAGAGAAACACAAATTGTAAAAATAAAAACAGAAGGTGATATGGTTGAGATAGACTCCGAGATATGGTGACAGCTATCATGTTATTTCTAACACCTGAACTCTGTCCTTTTATGAATAAACCATTTAACTAGCACACTAATTCCTATAGAAAAAGAGCTAAGTTTCCATCTACCTAGAATGGTTAGTGTCATCCTGAATTGTTCACAAGTTTTTAGACGTTGGAGTTTTATGTCTCATTAAAAGTTTCTCCCTTTACCCCCAAACTTAAATCTAACATTGTCCTCAATGTTCCAAAGATGAATGACTAAAAGCATGAACAAGGAGAAACTGTTACCAATCGAAAGAAAGGAGTTAAGGAAGATATTACCGTGTTGCATGAGCATGGGTTACCTCCCAGGAAGTGCTAAGTTTAAAGTCTTCAACCAGACTAAGAAAGAATTAGTCACCTCATAAAATCATATAACAATAGTCGGAACAACTGTGGGTCATCTGAATCAAATAATGCTATCACAAATAAGAGGAAACTGCAACAGGCCAAGAAAATGAACAAACCGAGCACACCCTTATCTAGTAAGACAACTACATCTAGTTGTGGTTCAGGCTCAGGCTCTATAAAAGGGTCTAGATAAAATATTTTCATGGGATGGATTTCCTCATAGGCAGGATCAACATGATCAGGTTGTAAAGTATTGAGTAACTCAACTAAGAATTTAGAAGAACATAATAGTAACCTGAATAATTGTGGATCCTCAAAGCCAATCAGATTTGACTCACATAATTGACTACTATGAAGGTGGTCATTCCTAAACAAATGTGTCGATTCTAATTCCCTAAAGTAATTAGGCTTAGTCTCAAAACTTAATAACTGACACATTTGAAATTCATACATTTCCACATATGGAAGAAAATATTTTGGTGGGAAAACAAAGTCAATCTTGGTATTATTTCCTACGTAAACCACATCACCAGAGGATGGGTTTCTAACAAATGAACTTCTTTATGGACATCAACAGGCTCAGGAAATCTAGTTTGAAGATAATCTTGTAAAATTGTAGAGGTGCAAATGTCAAGTCCCAAGTTAGGGACCGTTCTAAAAGTTAAAGGTAAAACACATGTAGAATGATAGTCACTCCCAAACTTAGAGTTTTCAGTGTCTTTAGATAGACTAGTCACAATTTCCCTAATTTATAGATCGTCAAATTCCCGAAAATGGTCAATTGCTTCTTCAAGCTTATAATCAGGTGGTGCATCCCAGTTCATATTTAAAATCTCTACGAGTCTATCTTTGTTATCTAAGAGTATTGTTTCTAAATCGTTGGACTCTGAAACAATATTCTCAGGATAAACCCGTTCCTTTAAACCATTATCGACTTCAAAACAAGAAAATTCTACATCGTCTAAAACAGTGGTATCTCTAGTCAAATCCTCTTCCTTTTGAATAGGTGAATAATCATTAAATTATTTAGATTTGAACTGGAAATAACACTATCATCATAAAGCACAATTGAAGTGAGAATTTCTTGATCACTCTGCCTGTATATTTCAAGTTCTTCACCAATATTATCCTCATCATCATAATAATATGAAGATGTTTGAACCTCTTCTAAATAAGTAGTGTTACCAATTCTGTCCTCGTTCTCTTGACTAGGTGAATAATTATCAAGGGTAGCACTATATTGGAAATTAAGATTATTTTTAGCAATATTATTCTTTGCAAGACTTTCATTTACACTTAATGCAAATCTATTTATATTCTCAGCTAACTGCTTTAGGGATTCTTCTAGAGAAAGAGTTGGACTACTAATTGTTCCCCCCTAACGTAATACGAACCTATTTATATTCTCAGCTAACTGCTTGAGGGATTCTTCTAGAGAAACAGATGGATCATAAGGAGTACTAGATAGCAACTGCTCGTGTGATTCCTCTAGAGGCATAATAGGTTCATTATAAGGACTACTAGGTTGCATCTTCTTTAGGGCATCCCTCCAAGACAAAGAACTTGAATCATCATATGGAGTACTAGATTGCATCTGCTTTAGGGAATCCCTCCAAGAAAAAGAACTCGAATTTTGCTCATGTGATTCTTCTAGAAAAGGATTTGGTTTATCATAGGGAGTACTAGATTGCATCTTCTTTAGGGCATCCCTCCAAGATAAAAAACTAGATATTTTCTTATTTTCATGTTCATATGACGGGTGTGTATATGAATAATAATTGGGATCACCCTGGTATGAGCAATAACCTCCAAAAGGTTGATGGTGGTCCCGACTACTATCCACACCATGTTGATAGTACAAATAATGTCTATTTTGAAATTCAATCGGATATTCATTGTATTGGTCCTCATAATACCAGTTCGACATTTTCTAAAATCTTCCTAATATATTTATATAAAAAAAATCTAAGAAAATAAATCCTAACAGGAAAGGGTTCTAAACATATCACAAGCAAGGCTGACTCAACCTTTTCTAAAATCTTCCTAATATATTAATAAGCTCGTTACCCTATCGGTCTCTTTCTAGTCAAAATTTTAAGGTTTAGGTTCGCGTTTGGTAACGTGTTCCTAAAGCGGGCAAGAAGGAAACTGTGATGAAATCCGAGTCCTTATCTTGTATGGCCAGTTCTTGCCCTTTACTAGAAAAGTAAGTCCGTTTTTAGTTCCTCAACATATATGCATACGAAGGAATGCAATAAACCCACTTGCAGGGATTCGTGGGTTGATCGAGTCTTACCTCCCGTACCAGACGGGGGATGAATCGGTTGTAGTCGACTCGGGCCACCGACTCTTGTGTCAATGTACGAACTTGAGGGGCCGAGACAATATCGTAATTGTCGTCCTTCCCTGTAGCAGTTTATATTTAAATTACTCTTCCGTAGGGTTTAAAAATAATAAAATGTCCAAAGTCCAAAAACTGTCCAAAATAAAAGAAAAATTACAGAAATAATAAAAATTTCTATTACAATTTTCTAAACAAATAAAATCTAAAGAAAATAAATCTAATTAATAAAAATAAAATATAAAAATAAAGTCTTTGTCTTTCTCTCCGTTCTTTAAGCTTTAACTTTTAGCTCCAAGTCCTTAACTTTAACTTCAAGTCTTTAATCACCGAAGTCTTTGGCTCAATTTCTTTTCAATCCAAAATCCAAAACCTGTAGCAAATAGAGAAATACCCAAAGAAACGTAAAATATAACAAAGTAAAAATAAAAATCTAATTAAACTAACTAACCTAAAAAAAACTAAAAACAAGTCCGCGCCGGCGGCGCCAAAAATTGATGTGATTTTAATATAGTGGTAAAAAGGGTTTGATTCTCAGATTTGTGAAGATTCGATTTCTAAACCTAATTTTTAATGATCAATAATAAAGAATATTATTACAAAGTTGATTTAAAATTGATAGGAAGAACTAGGGCTAAGATTACACTATTAACAAATATTTCAAGTGATAAAATCTTACAATTCTTGTATTCAACTTATTAAATATTGCCAAAGTTAGGTTTTTAAAAGAATAATTGTAAAATCGAAAGCATGAGACATCAAAAGTTTAAAACTAAGCATGACCCATCAAAAGAAAACACAATTATTTGAGAAAAACCATTTTTTTCAATTTAATTCAAAGCAATTAATAATAAAAGAATTGTAAATCATAGATAAAATAGAAGTTACCACTTATTTATTGGAGAAATAGCTTCCTCCGTCGCCCCAGTGATGATGATTAGCTCATTGTATTGGAAACACCCTCAAAAATATATTTCATAGCTCAAAAATTGCTTACAATGGTGAAATAATAGTAACACAGGAGAACAGAGACGCTTATAAGCGTTACAGAGAAGTGTTCTCTGCGTTACAGAAGAAGGAAAAGGAAACAGGAATAAAGAACGGACTTCAGGTACTTAAGAAATAGGACTGCTTGAGGGACTGTGTTAGCGATAGTTCCCTCGAAGCTTATGTTCTTCACCTTCTTCTTCACCAGCAACAGAAGTATTTTCTGCTGGAATTTTTTCGGTGTCTCTGGATAGTTTGTTTCTCGTTTCTCTTGGCTATATATAGTATTAGTGAAACCTATAAACCCTAGAGAACCGATAAGGACTCTAAAACAACTCCCAATCAAACTCAAATTACGTGTAAATCCTAAAAAGGGTAAAAAAAATTTTCCCGGCTTGATTCACTTCAGCAACCAATTTTTCCGGGTGAAAAACGTTTTGTGACGTGTACTGATCCTGTTTTGGTTGTTTACTTCCCTTGGGTAACTCAAATTCACTTCCAAATCCCTTAGAATTCGATTCCAAACAACTCAGGAGGAAGCTCACGTGAAACCTAAACTTCCCGCCATTTTCGTGATTTCAAATACAAAGGGAAGGGGTGCCCCTATCCAATAGTGGGGTGCCTTAACAATTTGTACAATGGTGTGCCTTTATCAACTTTATGACCGATTTTTCCGCAATTATTTATTTCTCAAAAATACCTACAAAAACATAAAAAGCCATAATAAGTACAAACTCGAACACTATCAAAATAGATAATCGAGCACAATTTAGACACAAAAATGTGTCTATCAAATACCCCCAAACTAACTATTTGCTAGTCCTCGAGCAAATCTAATCTAGAAATAAAATTCTAACTCACTTTCGTAGGAATCACGACTACATTTAGCATATGTAATAAGCCTTTAAACCCCTAAGCGGCCTTAGTGGACGAGTTTTGTCTCGTGAGGGTTTACAAGAGGTATACCCACAAAACCTTTACTCCAAATTTTAGCTACTCGTGAACGATTGAGGATAGACACTAAACAAGCTATTTAGTTGGCATACTAAATTCTTCGGCTATGGGAATCATCACCCTATATGAGTCCAACTGCTGTACATGAGTTTTTACTCAAGCATACTAAAATTGATATATAAGAAAACAAAGTTCTACTCAGATAGTCGTTCAACCACGATGCTCAGAATCTATCAAAGTTCAATCACATGAAAAGATCTAGAATATGGATGTGGAAAATATAAAGTTTGTGCATGTTGATGATAAGTGCATAATTTATACATTTTAAGTGTCATTTCCTTATACTTATTTGCTAGATTTTGTGTGAATTACCGTGTGTTAGTATTACTTTTGTAGTTTATGTGTTTTATTAGGTTACATATCTGAAACAAGTGAAATAGAGCTTTACAAGAGAAGAATTGCCAAAGAACCAGTGGAACTCAGTCCATTCCAGGATTTCTACCCCCATCTTTAGAAAATTGCATTACGAAGCCGACGGCGAAAGAACGAGGTCATTCTGACTTCGTATGAGAAAGTTATGAGCAAAACAAGAACTAAGGTCAAAAAGGTCATTTCAAGGGATACTGCTATTGGTCACCCATCGTACGCTAAGGGGCATTGAAGTTCAAGTACTGTTAAAGGCACCAGGCAGACTACTCAGTGCACATTCTTCTTCTTCTTTCCTTTGGAAGATACAGTTTACAGCGAGATAGAGCCTGATTTCCGGCTAAAACCAACTTAGGATTTTCTCGTATCCAAGTGTTACTTCCATTGATGGTGCTGTCAGCGTATGAAAAAGAATGGTTAGAATTAAAATGGAGTTCAGGTGATGATGTTTCATGGCTGTAATAAGCTTTCTCGGTGATTAATGGAGTTGGCAGAAAGTGAAGGTTAAGCTCGATTCTGCAGATGGTTAGGGATGATAATCATTGAGTGATTGCAGAGAGTTGATAATGGAGGTTCTGTTATTGACAGCTCGAAGTGGTGGCTGGTTATTTTTTGGAGCTTGAGGATGTTGATGATTACAATGGGTGTTGCGTCTCTGTTGATCGATGATGGAGAATCAGGATGGAGTTAAACTTGATGCTTCTGCCAACAGAGAAGGGAGTTCGAATTGGTGATAAACATGATCATGATTGATCATGGTGCTCGATGATGATTGTTTCTGAGTTTTAATGGATCAATAGAGTTAAATCGAGTCTGTACTGGGCTGTTGTTGGCAACAATGGTGAATGATGGAGGAGTCCGAGATGGAACAGCAGTGAGAGTGGTTTATGAAAATCACAGGAATTGAGAAGAAATGGAGAACTCTGTGATGTAGTATCGATCATAAAATCAAGAAAAGATCGAGTTGATGGTTCTGTTGATGGATCTCGAGCTTGGCAGTTGAGTGAATGGGAAGTCAGTGATTCTCGGTAATGATCAAAAACTTGATGATGGTTATGTTGTGATGGGAGATGAGTTATAATGATAGCTTGAAGAGGAATATGAACGAGAGAAGTTAGGAAGAGACAAGTCAGGGAAGGATATGAGAAGAGTTTGAGTAGGATACAAAAACTGGGGTTTACACGGATAATAACTTACCTGAATTTTGTACCGAGATTCAATTGAGCGTGTATTATACTCCCTCCGTTTCAGGAAAAGAGTTACTTTTCCTATTTGCACAATTGTTAAGGCAAGATGATAGAGAATAACTTTTGTAATTTACTTCCAGATTTACCCTAACAAAAAGTTTAATACTACATATATCTTTATAATGAGAATAATAACATTTCTTAAAATAATAAGGGTAGTTTTGAAAGTTTGTTATATTGAAAATGAAAGTAACTCTTTTGTTGGAACAAAAATTTAAAGAGAAAGTAACTTTTTTCCTGAAACGGAGGGAGTATATTTTAGGAAAGAATTGACGCAAAAGGTAGTTGGAAACCGTGTATAACACGGAAAGTGTATTTGGTCGGTGGAATATTGGGATTCCTATTCTTGTTAAACTCTAAAAGAGGTGGTGGACTTAACCTCTATAAATAGAAGCCGAGAGTACTCTCTCACGGATATACAGAGATATACGGAAAAACCTGGACTGTAGAGCTTCACGGACACAAGACATCGGGTTAGTTTGAGTTTTCTTTTTATTAATTTTTATGACTTTTGAGAAAGTCATGTTAGGCTAATTCTTTTGTTAGGGAGAAATGATGAACTTGTAGGGATAAATTTCTTTGTGTTTCAAAACTAGGGTTTTTAACTGTATGAACTAAATATTAATGTTTCGTCTCTCTCTCAATGTTTTACCTTCTCGATGATTTTTCATGTTCTATGCCATGTATAGTTCATTGTTTGATTAGTATAAGGACTCGTTGAAACCTAGTGTTAAATCGTTTTATGAATATTCTTTGACTCTTTATGCCACGTATACTTAGTACTTTGAAATTCTACCTTAGGTTGAGAACAAACAATTCTTTTTGAAAATTCTTTCTTCGATTCTTAAACGAAAAATCTTCCATGTATTAGTAGCTAGATTTCCTATTTTACATGAGTAAAATCGAGACCCTTTGTGACGAAAGCAATTAAACCCTAATCTACAATGGATTCCCGAAACCTTAACGTTTTCGTCTTACTGTTTTCCAACTTTATTAAATGGTTTTAATTCCCTAATTAATTTAATTCTTTATAAAAAAACCTAAAAAAATATTTTAATCCAAACTCCTCGTGGAAACGAACCATATTTGCTCTTGTCTACATCTTTCGATATTGTGCGCTTGCGGTAAAACAAAGTCGGTTTTCCGACGCATCAGATTTTTGGCGCCGCTGCTGGGGAGTTGTTTTTCGATTAGTTTTTTTTAGGTTAATTTTTTTTTTAGATTTTTATTATTTTGTTCGGTTTTACGCTTTTTGGTATTTATCTTCTGCTGCAGGTTTTGGGAAAGGAAATGAAAAGAAATTGAGCTAAAAATTTTGGTGATTAAAAGACTTGGAGTAAAGTTAAAGATGAAAGAACGTATAAGAAGACAAATAGTTAATTTTTACTTTTTAGGATTTTTATTAGTTAATTTAATTTAGAAAACTGTATTAGGAAATTTTTGATTATTTTTGTAATTTTTTTTTATTTTTGGAAATTTCGGGACATTATTATTTCTAAACCCTACGGAAGGGTAACATTAAATATAAACTGCACAGGGAAGGACGACAATTACGAGATTTTCTCAGCCCCTTGGGTTCGTACACTGACACAGGAGTCAGTGGCCCGAGTCGACTTCAACCGTTCTTCACCCGTATGGTACGGGAGGGAAGAGAAAGAACCTTCACGGATGATGACTCCTTCTCAGGAGACGTCATCTAAGGTGACAATTCGGGAACATATGGAACAGAGGCATAAGGGAGTTTTTGCTCCACCTGAGGTAATTGAGGATGACCCTTTAATGATATATGAGAAGTATTATAAACACGCACCGCTTAGTTTGGAACAGAGATTGAGAATTCTGGCATTCCAGAAAACACTTACTGATGATAGTGATGATGAATATATTTGTTTTGAGAGTGATGATGAAATTGACACTTTTGATTATAGGAATGATGACACTGTTATGACATTTGAATCTAGTGTATCTTGTCCAACTCACGATCATATTAATGATGATATGCCTATTCAAAAGGATGTGGTTTGGATTAGAAACCATATTTATTCAGATGATGATGATGATTTAGAAGAACCTGTTTATACATTGGATACTATTGTCGAGTTTAATAACTCAGAGGCAGTAGAATTGCAAACTGATATACCTTCTAATCATATAAATTCTGAGATTCCTACTGGTCACCTAGAAGAGGATAATAATGATCCAATTAATCATGAAACTGTTTGCATAATTGATGAAATAGTCCATGAAACTCACTTGCAGAACCATATAGATGATCAATTAGAGGCTTGTTTAGCGCACTTTGGGCCTGATGTTGATGATGAAAGTGTTATTTGTGAAGTCAACGCATTGTTAGACTCCACACCACTGTTTGACACTAATAAATAGAAGCATGGAATTGAATCTTTAGTCCTACCCGAATCTCAACTCATTCCATCTGTCGATAAAGCCCTGACCTTGACCCTTAAACCATCGCCTGATGATCTAGAAAGTAGGGAAATAATGACTAGTCTATATAGAGACACCCAAGATTCTAAGTGTGGGGGTGATTATCAATCTCCATGTACCTTACCTTTGACTCTTAGAAAGGTCCCTAACTTGGGACTTGCCATATGCACCTCTTCTATTTTGCAAGATCATCTTCACACTATACTTCCTGAACCTAATATCCAGAAAAAAATTCAGTTATTAGAAACCCATCCTCTGGTCGATGAGGTTTACCTAGGCGATAATACCAAGATTGACTTTGTTTTCCCACCAAAATGTTTTCTTCCATATGTGGGAACGTATTGAATTTCAAATGTGTCAGTTATTAAGTTTTGAGACTAAGCATGATTACTTTAGGAGAGTAGAATCGACACATTTGTTTAAGAATGACCATTTTCATAGTAATCAATTGAGTGAGTCAAATCAGATTAACTTTGAGGATCCACAATTATTTAGGTTATCATTATGTGCTTCTAAGTTCTTACTTGAGTTATTCCAGACTCTACAACCTGACCTTGTTGATCCTGCCTATGAGGAAATCCAGCCCATGAATTTTTTTTTATCTAGACCCTTTTATAGAGCCTGAACCTGAACCACGACTAGAAGTAGTTTTCTTAAACAGAAAACTAGATAAGGGTGATCTCGGTTTGTTCTTTTTCTTGGCTTGTTGCAGGTTCCTTTTACTGGTGATAACACTATTTGATCCAGATGACCCACAGTTGTTCCGGATGTTGCTATATGATACTATCATTTGCTTTATAAGAGTCAACCCATCAGATTTGTTTCATTCACCTTATCTTTTTAGTTTTTGATTGCTTGTTTATGCTATTTTAGGATTTCCCATCTTGATTTTACATTGGATGAGTTAGTTACATTGAGGACAATGTAAAGTTTAAGTGTGGGGGAGTTCGAGCATATAGAATTCTTAAGTATTCACTTTTTAGGTAGAAAATTTTCAACTTTTTCGTAATTATTTGCATGAAAACCTCCAACTTTTAGATATTTTAGAGTCACTTAGTATACTTCTAGCTACGTTTACATACGGAGTTCTGACCGAAGCAACTGAACTTAGAAGTATTAGAGAACTATATTCAGAGTGCTTAGTTGTTGAGAAGCTAGAGATGACGAAAATGGACTTAAACTGCCGGTAGGGAATACAGTATTAGAGTTGTTGATCATTCCATACCCATGAGTGAGGCACCAAACCTTCAATTTTCCGTTTAGAGTGTTTCATCTGCGCAAATTTCGGGTAGAATGATGAGCTACACAACCTCGCACCAATTTCAGCACTACTTTTTGATCTCTTGAGTGCTATTTCTATCAATCATGAGGGTGTCATCAGAATTGCTAACTCTATCTTGTAGTCTTGTTTGCAGTTGGCACCATTCTCTCGACAACAACAGGTCCACAGAAGCATATCATCATCAACAAGCAGAACATCAAAAATTCGAAGGAAAGTTGAAAACAGTCAAGGTTTAAAAGCAACCGTTCAAGAAAGAGCAAATTTCATATTCAAGTAAAGCAACAATACAATTAACATGTTGAAGACTTATGTACAAAAGAGAAAGAAATCAAAAGATGTGAGTTAAGTGAAGTTCATGATATCAAGGCAATACATGTTGTGAAGAATCAAGTGGTAAAGTATTTATCCCACGGTCGTAGTAATTTCATCATTTATTTTTCAGTTTATATTGTGAAAAAAAAACCCGGTTATCATTGCTTTAATGTAGATTTTCTTTTGTATTCACTCAATAAGGCCGTGGGAAGAAGAAATCTATAGAGAAGTTTCTAATAACAAGAAATTGAGGAAATGAGTTACAAATTGTCAAGGTTCTACGAAGTTCAAGAGTTCATCATCTACAATTGAAGACCGAAGACGTTTCTATTGGATGCTGTGAGAGTGGTGCTGATTGTCGATCGGATGAGAAGGTAAGTAAGCATTCCCATCCTTGCACAGTGTTTGATTTCCTTTATTAGAGGTCACTAGAAAAATAAAAATGGGTTTTTTTTCATCCCACTTTCTATGGGATAACATCTTCATATGATTCGGAAGGTTACCTTTCCTTCCTACCATTCAACGTGTGTAGGATTTCTATCTTCATTCCTGCCTGCACACATGTGTTAATCATAAAGTGCGTATTTTGAGTTTCAAATTCATAAAATCTTATTGGTGAGGCAGAAATATTCGGTCACTCTCGACCTGGATCCTTTCACATGGTGGTTTTCTCCTAACTCAAGGGTTAAGCATGAGAATAATGTTCTTTATACTTCTAACTTCTTATTGTTAATGTGCAGAAACTTTATGTCTTCGTAGCTCTTTGGATGCAGGTGCTTTGGAATACTTAGAAGTTGAATAGGTTTTGTGGGTAAATCTCTTGTAAACCCTCACGAGACTATAACTCGTCCACTAAGGCCACTTAGGGGTTTAAAGGTTTATTACATATGCTAAATGTAGTCGTGATTCATGCGAAAGTGAGTTACAGTTTTATTTCTAGATTAGATTTTCTCGAGGACCACGATGCTCAGAATCTATCAAAGTTCAATCACATGAAAAGATCTAGAAGATGGATGTGGAAAATATAAAGTTTGTACATGTTGACTAAGGTGAATGGTGTTTCCCATATCTGTCTGAAGGTCAGTGCCAGGATGATCCAAATGGATTGAGATACGTTCCCACTGGTCTTAATCATTATACTAATATCGATTCAACTGGTATATATAAGGGTTCCAACGATCGATTTATTAAAAATAAAACACTTATAATGTAGTGACAACATGATTGGATCAAATTGAATCCAAGCGCATGGTCCTTATCCGCATCTTACATGATAGTTCTCATGGATCCTGGGTTCCACGCTTTCTTAGGCGACGGAGACAGGGAGAACACACACATATTGCTATCAAAGTGTCAATACTCGATTTTTTTTTTCTTTTTTTTTTCCTTTTTAAATAAAATATAGTCTAAATAATCTCAAACACTCTATTTCATCCTGGCGGTGATAACAATTCGATACTGGTGCCCCACCAAATCACTTAGAGAAACACAAATTGCAAAAATAAAAACAGAAGGTGATATGGTTGAGATAGACTCCGAGAAATGGTAACAACTATCATGCTATTTCTAACACCTGGACTCTGTCCTTTTATGAATAGACCATTTAACTAGCGCACCAATTCCTATAGAAAAAGAGCTAAGTTTCCATCTACCTAGAATGGTTAGTGTCATCCTGAATTGTTCACAAGTTTTTAGACGATGGAGTTTTATGTCTCATTAAAAGTTTCTCCCTTTACCCCCAAACTTAAATATAACATTGTCCTCAATGTTCCAAAGATGAATGACTAAAAGCATGAACAAGGAGAAACTGTTACCAATCGAAAGAAAGGAGTTAAGGAAGATATTACCGTGTTGCATGAGCATGGATTACCTCCCAGGAAGTGCTAAGTTTAAAGTCTTCAACCAGACTAAGAAAGAATTAGTCACCTCATAAAATCATATAGCAATAGTCGGAACAACTGTGGGTCATCTGAATCAAATAGTGCTATCACAAATAAGAGGAAACTGCAACAGGCCAAGAAAATGAACAAACCGAGCACACCCTTATCTAGTTTTCAGTTTAAGACAACTACATCTAGTTGTGCTTCAAGCTCAGGCTCTATAAAAGGGTCTAGATAAAATATTTGGGATGGATTTCCTCATAGGCAGGATCAACAGGATCAGGTTGTAAAGTGTGGAGTAACTCAACTAAGAATTTAGAAGAACATAATAGTAACCTGAATAATTGTGGATCCTCAAAGTCAATAAGATGTGACTCACATGATTGACTACTATGAAGGTGTTCATTCCTAAACAAATGTGTCGATTCTAATTCCCTAAAGTAATTAGGCTTAGTCCCAAAACTTAATAACTGACACATTTGAAATTCTTACATTCCCACATATGGAAGAAAATATTTTGGTGGGAAAACAAAGTCAATCTTGGTATTATTTCCTAGGTAAACCACATCACCAGAGGATGGGTTTCTAACAACTGAACTTCTTTATGGACATCAACAGGATCAGGAAATCTAGTTTGAAGATGATCTTGTAAAATTGTAGAGGTGCAAATGTCAAGTCCCAAGTTAGGGACCGTTCTAAGAGTTAAAGGTAAAACACATGTAGAATGATAGTCACCCCCAAACTTAGAGTTTTCAGTGTCTTTAGATAGACTAGTCACAATTTCCCTAATTTATAGATCGTCAAATTTCCGAAAATGGTCAATTGCTTCTTCAAGCTTATAATTAGGTGGTGCATCCCAGTTCATACTTAAAATCTCTACGAGTCTATCTTTGTTATCTAAGAGTATTGTTTCTAAATCGTTGGACTTTAAAACAATATTCTCAGGATAAACCTGTTCCTTTAAACCATTATCGACTTCAAAACAAGAAAATTCTACATCGTCTAAAACAGTGGTATCTCTAGTCAAATCCTCTTCATTTTGAATATGTGAATAATCATTAAAATTATTTGGATTTGAACTAGAAATAACACTATCATCATGAAGCACAATTGAAGTGACAATTTCTTGATCACTCTGCCTGTATATTTCAAGTTCTTCACCAATACTATCCTCATCATCATAATAATATGAAGATGTTTGAACCTCTTCTAAATAAGTAGTGTTACCAATTTTGTCCTTGTTCTCTTTACTAGGTGAATAACTATCAAGGGTAGCACTATATTGGAAATTAAGATTATTTTGAGCAATATTATTCTTTGCAAGACTTTCATTTACACTTAATGCAAATCTATTTGTATTCTCAGCTAACTGCTTTAGGGATTCTTCTAGAGAAAGAGTTGGACTACTAATTATTCCCCCCTTACGTAATACGAACCTATTTATATTCTCAGCTAACTGCTTGAGGGATTCTTCTAGAGAAACAGATGGATCATAAGGAGTACTAGATAGCAACTGCTCGTGTGATTCCTCTAGAGGCATAATAGGTTCATTATAAGGACTACTAGGTTGCATCTTCTTTAGGGCATCCCTCCAAGACAAAGAATTTGAATCATCATAGGGAGTACTAGATTGCATCTGCTTTAGGGAATCCCTCCAAGAAAAAGAACTCGAATTTTGCTCATGTGATTCTTCTAGAGAAGGATTTGGGTTATCATAGGGAGTACTAGATTGCATCTTCTTTAGGGCATCCCTCCAAGATAAAAAACTAGATATTTTCTTATTTTCATGTTCATATGACGGGTGTGTATATGAATAATAATTGGGATCACCCTGGTATGAGCAATAACCTCCAAAAGGTTGATGGTGGTCCCGACTACTATCCACACCATGTTGATAGTACAAATAATGTCTATTTTGAAATTCAGTCGGATATTCATTGTATTGGTACTTATAATACCAGTTCGAAATTTTCTAAAAACTTCCTAATATATTGACAAAAAAAAATCTAAGAAAATAAACCCTAACAAGAATGGGTTCTAAACATATCACAAGCAAGGCTGACTCAACCAAATCAAATCTATTAAATATAGGAAACAAAAAGCATGATGGCTCCACTTAGATTGTTTCTAGACCAGCTTCTATTCTTTCGAAAGGTAACTAGTTACAATTTTAGCAAACCTCTTAGAAGGATCCGAATTAGATTAAGTCGAAGAGAAACAGGATAAGCTCTAAGGAGCTTTGATAACCCTGTCTCTTTGGAACTTTTTCCTGGTTACAAGGCGGCTCTAATCAACTTAAAATAATCTTATTGAACTTTGAGTTAGGCTAATAAAGTAACCAGTACAGTCCTTTAAAACGAGTTTCTTATAAGCTCGTTACCCTATCGGTCTCTTTCTAGTCAAAATTTTAAGGTTTAGGTTCGCGTTTGGTAACGTGTTCCTAAAGCGGGCAAGAAGGAAACTGTGATGAAATCCGAGTCCTTATCTTGTATGGCCAGTTCTTGCCCTTTACTAGAAAAGTAAGTCCGTTTTTAGTTCCTCAACATATATGCATACGAAGGAATGCAATAAACCCACTTGCAGGGATTCGTGGGTTGATCGAGTCTTACCTCCCGTACCAGACGGGGGATGAATCGGTTGTAGTCGATTCGGGCCACCGACTCTTGTGTCAGTGTACGAACCCGAGGGGCCGAGACAATATCGTAATTTGTCGTCCTTCCCTGTATCAGTTTATATTTAAATTACCCTTCCGTAGAGTTTAAAAATAATAAAATGTCCAAAGTTCAAAAACTGTCCAAAATAAAAGAAAAATTACAGAAATAATAAAAATTCCTAATATAATTTTGCAAACAAATAAAATCTAAAGAAAATAAATCTAATTAATAAAAATAAAATATCTTCACAAGTCTGAGAATCAAACCCTTTTTACCACTATATTAAAATCACATCAACTTTTGGCGCCGCCGGCGCGGACTTGTTTTTAGATTTGTTTTTATAGGTTAGTTAATTTAATTAGATTTTTATTTTTACTTTGTTCTATTTTACGTTTCTTTGGGTATTTCTCTTTTTGCTACAGGTTTTCGATTTTGGATTGAAAAGAAATTGAGCCAAAGACTTTGGTGATGAAAGACTTGAAGTTAAAGTTAAGGACTTGGAGTTAAAAGTTAAAGCTTAAAGAACGGAGAAGAAGACAAAGACTTTTATTTTTAGAAGATTAAAACAAAGAAGATTTCTAAACCTAATTTTTAATGACTAAAAATAAAGAAGATTAAAACAAAGTTGATTTAAAATTGATGGGAAGAACTAGGGCTAACATTCCCCTACTAAGCAATATTTCAAGTGATAAAATCTTACAATTCTTGTATTCAAGTTATTCTAAATATTGCCAAAGTTAGGTTTTTAAAAGAATAATTTTAAATCGAAAGCACGAGACATCAAAAGTTTAAAACTAAACATGACCCATCAAAAGAAAACACAATTATTTGAGAAAACCCATTTTTTTTCAATTTAATGCAAACCAAATAATAATAAAAGAATTGTAAATAATAGATAAAATAGAAGTTACCACTTATTTATTGGAGAAATAGCTTCCTCCGTTGCCCCAGTTATGATGATTAGCTCATTGTATTGGAAACACCCTCAAAAATATATTTCATAGCTCAAAAAGTGCTTACAATGGTGAAATCATAGTAACACAGGAGAACAGAGACGCTTATAAGCGTTACGGAGAAGTGTTCTCTGCGTTACAGAAGAACGAAAAGGAAACAAGAATAAAGAACGGACTTTAGGTCCTTCAGAATTAGGACTGCTTGAGGGACTGTGTTAGCGACAGTATCAGCGACAGTTCCCTGGAGGCTTATATTCTTCACCTTCTTCTACACCAGCAGCAGAAGTATTTTCTCCTGGAATTTTTCGGTGCTCTGGCTGGTTTATTTCTCGTTTCTCTTGGCTATATATAGTATTAGTGAACCCTATAAACCCTAGAAAACCGATAAGGACTCCAAAACAACTCCCAATCAAACTCAAATTACGTGTAAATCCTAAAAAGGGTCAAATTCCTTTTTCCCTCTTGATTCACTTCTGCAGCCATTTTTTCCGGGTGAAACACGTTTTGTGACGTGTACTGATCCTGTTTTGGTTGTTTACTTCCCTTGGGTAACTCATATTCACTTCCAAATCCCTTAGTATTCGATTCCAAACAACTCAGGAAGATTCTCACGTGAAACCCAAACTTCCCGCCATTTTCGTGATTTCAAATTCAAAGGGAAGGGGTGCCCCTATCCAACAGTGGGTTGCCTTTAAAAATTTGTCCTGGGTGCCTTTGGTAATTTTTCCGGGTTCTTTTATCAACTTTTCGAGCCGATTTTTCCGCAATTATTTATTTCTCTAAAATACCTACAAAGACATAAAAAGCCATAATAAGTACAAAATCGAACACTATCAAAATAGATAATCGAGCACAATTTAGACACAAAAATGTGTCTATCAGATGTAGGAAGGTTCAAATTAAGTATGGGGGGAACAATTAGTAGTCCAACTCCTCCTCTAGAAGAATCATACGAGTCGTTACAATCTAATACTCCTTATGATCCATTTGTTTTTCTAGAAGAATCCCTACAGCAGTTGGCTGAGAATACAGATAGGTTTTCTCAAAAAGTGTTTCCACTTTTACCCTTGATAATAATGATGAATATTTACCTAATTTAGAGGACGAGGTTAGAATAGTGATGTAATTTTAGAAGTGGTAAATAAAGGTTCGTTACTTGAACTTGTGAAGGTGATGATTTTAGAAAATAATGATTTAAACTAACTCTAGAAAATTCCAGGAGTAAGAAAAAGACTAAATAACCTAACTATGATTTTTAAATAATTTTAAACGTACCAGGAATCAGGAATCAGGTAATTCTAACAACCTATGTGATTAATCAGATAATTCTTTTTAATTTAATTGAAGCCCAAATAATTGCCAAAATTGGTTTTGTTATGCTAACAAACAGAGGTAAATCACAAGCATGGATTATCAAATTTAATTAACTAAGCATAATCCATCAAGCAAAAGCACAACTGTTGAAAGAAAACCGTTTTTACTATTCAAAACTATGCAATTTTAATGATAAAAGAATTATAAATAATTATTAGAAAATAATTAAATCACATAAAATTGAGAAAATTACCTTATCCATCATCCCAGTAAATAGACTTAGCTCATGGTGAAGAAAACTTTCTCAAAAGTTGATTTCATTGCTCAAAATATTGATTACAAGGTTGAATAACGCTGTAACAGCTGATTTGATACGCTTATAAGCGTTACAGAAGAGGGTTCAGCTGTTACAGAAAAGTTTAAGCAACAAATGGTTTGAAGCAATAGACGACAGGAAAATTCAAATCAGCAACACATATAAATGTTACTGAATCTTCTTCTCCGGCAGTGATGGATGAAGAACAGCCGGCCGGTGCAGCAGCAGCTCGTCGGAGGTGACGGAATAGTGACCGGAAATCTCTAAAATCTTCTCTAAGCTTTTTTGTTCGATTCTCTTGGCTTCTCTTGGTATTTATAGATAGTAGAAACCCTAGAGAGAGTTCTAAACCTAATAGAACTCTCTAGAACAGCCCACAAATCCCAATCCTAATCGAAATCAAATTCCGGCCAAATACATGATTTACACACTGATTTCACGGGATCTTTTGATGTTTCTCGATTGTTCTAACTTGTGTGGGTTATCTACTAACATTTGGAACAATCTGGAAGCAAAAGAAACCAAATTTCACGTTGCTTTTGTGTTGCCAGTGAAAATAGTCGAGTCCGATGAGTTGACCCGGTGACGGCCCGATCCAGCTCGCTGGGCTGACCCGCTGGGTTGACCCGATGGGTTGACCCGATCCAGGGGTGCCCCAATCCAAAGTGTGGGTGCTTTGATCCATTTTCCCGGGTGCCTTGAACACTTTTTGAGCCAATTTTTCCACAAATCTTTATTCTTCTAATGTACCTACAAAAGCAATAAAACACGTAATAGACACAAAATCGAATACTAACTCACTAGAAATTAAGGTGCAAATTAGACACTAAAATGTGTCTATCAAA
>JAJJMC010007139.1:1820666-2009932 GCA_023531435.1 Papaver californicum | reverse complement strand
TAAAAAATAAAAATCCATTAAGTCTTGATAGGCACATGCTGGCACACGTCGAGCTCACGCCGGGCACTCGTCGCGCACACGTCAGCTCACGCAAAAAACACACGCAAGCATACGCAAGCTCCGCAAGTCAGCGGCCCGCGTCCTTCGGTGCGAAGCACCGCACATGTGTGATTTTGCCCACTAGCCCATTCCCTTAGTCAATATCCAATGCACCAGTTCTTTCCCTTAGGTGCAACCTTTGTGGTAATATGGATAGACTTCATCCTTGGTTTATCCCATGTGGGACAAACCAAAGGTTTCTCATTCACATAGAAGTGAAAAGTGGATTTGTTATTTCCACCCACAATATAGGCTAGTGACTCTTTGGTCCCATCAAGATAATTTTGATAACAAAATAATTTTTTATAAATAAGTAATAAATTCACTTTTAAATTCTAACAATTAGATGGGCGGTCAAGAAAGGGCTAACAAGGATCATTCTGGAAGGGGACAACCAAGATGTAATCAACTATCTAAATGGTAATGAAGTATCTATGGACTGGCAGAGCAAAAAAATATTGGAGGAGGTAAAGGAACTGTCTAGCACATTCAGTGAATATTCGGTGGTGCACAAAGGAAGAATGGCGAATCAAGTCGCTAATGAATTAGCGAAGAACGGAAGACAGAATGGGACAACAACATACTACCCAACAAATACTTCACAGGCTCTACTTAATCTTTTATGTAATGATGCTAAATTTCTTTTCAGTTGTAACAAAGAAACTCGCTTTAATGCGGGAGACAACATTATAATCTAAGTACCGGTTCTTTGCTTAAAAAAAAAAAAAACCTCACTTCCGCTCCTGGTGACTAAGTGTGAAACTGTAAAGTGGGAATCAGTTGGTTTTTAATGCCTGCTAGTATTTTAGATTTTAAATTTCCAATAATTAAGAGCTTTCTTTTGTTATTGAGTCTGCCCTGTTCTGTTTTGGTAGTTAGTCTTGGGCCTTTGTTCCTTTTGGGGATAGTTTGTATTCTGACTGGAACACTTACCTATATTTTCTAACCAATCTGCTCTTTTTCATTTTCCAACCTAATGTTTGATGCAGACTCAGATGTTTGGCTGAATTGCAAATGAATATGAAGTTGAATTGAACCACAAATTAAAGGTCTACTTGGCACAGAGTATTTGACAGACAGAAAAATTCATGGTCCAGAGTCTCCAGACTCCAGGCGTGACGCGTTATTGAAAAGATCATCATCACGAAAATAAGTTGACAATAAGATGTTACAGAGATGCTACACCTACTGCGTTTAATCGCGTAAAAATCCCGAAAGGGGATCCGATGGTGTCTAGACTATCCTCTAACATTGGGATAGACATGGATAAAAGTGGGACCTGGCCAACTATTTCAGTCGAGATTTTCCGTCGGTAAGTAAAGCATTTTCGGAGATCTTATTAGATTGTTTAGTTCATAGTTGGATCTGACAATAGATAGATAAGATGGTTTCCTATCACTTATTTTTCATGGTGGTGGTGGTACGTATTAAAATATCTCCCCAAAAGTCTGTCGTGCCAGTCACATTCAAACAAATTTTTTGATCCCACTATAAGCACCATCTAATTGTTGCATTTTGTATAAGATTATTAATGTTAGCAATACCCAAGATAATGCATATTTTGAGATCATTCTTAATCGTCTCAAGGACTTTATGTAGCATGTTTTCAGAATATAACAACTAAAACCAATACTTGTACCTTGAATAATTAGTAAAAGGTAACCCGAAAATCCGGATTTTAAAGAAGATTAGCTGCAACTTTGACAATTTTTTAGGTTTTATTATAGATAAGCCACATGGATAACACTGATAAAAATGATAATGTTGTTGGTTAAATTATGTTTTTAGTACAATTGTCTGCAAAAGTGCAAAGGTTAGCCTAATTAAAAATAAAACCATCCTCAAATTAATCATATATCTAAACTCACCTACATTCATGGACTACCTCAGCCTAGTTATCACAGACAACAACAAATATTACTGTGTCAACTTGTGGCTAAAATAAATAGTTCAGCCATTTACTTTTTTTTTTCTTGACATGTTTGACGACCTATAAAATAGAAAAGATAAATAAAATGCCTAAGAAATACATAATTTGTATCAATTTATCAGGCTAACTATTATTGGTGAGTGATCTATTGTTGGAGAAAATTCCTGTAACAGTGAGCAAACCAAACAGAAACTTCAAATAGATTAAGCGTTAGAACAAAACAGCAGACTTCAGAAAATCACATACACACAGAAGATGGACTCGCATGTTCAACAGACTGCCCTTAACTCGATATTGTCGGGTACACCTCTTAGAAAGAGTGTTGTTATACCCGTAGTGAGGACAAATCGAATCCAGGATAAAACAACATGATACCAACCCAGCTAGCAAAAACTCGTTGGCCCGTTGCGAACTTAACAGCCGAATAAGATTTATAGAAAAATAAAACTACGTGCGCAAACAAAGCGAGAAGAGGGGAAAAGTCGTCAGGATAGTAGCTGCGACTGGGGTAAGTTGAAAATGAAATTTTCTTTTTCTTTTATAGGCAAATTTTAGAGAAGAGAATTAAATTGTATTTATGAAAAATCTTTTTATTTAATTCCCATAAATTCTCATAAATAATAAAACAGTTTTTTTATTTATTATAGGAATTTAAAATAAAAACCATTAAGTCTTGATAGGCACACGCTGGGCACACGCCGGGCATACGACGGCTCACGCCAGCTCAAGCACCGCACATGTGTGAATTTGCCCACTAGCCCACTCCCTTAGTCCATATCCAATCCACAAGTCTTTTCCCTTAGAAGCAACTTTAGTGGTAATATAGATATACTTCATCATTGGTTTATTCCATGTAGGACAAACCAAAGGTTTCTCATTCACATAGAAGTGAAAAGTGGATTTGTTATTTCCACCCCCAATATAGGCTAGTGACCCTTTGGTCCCATCAAGATAAATTAGGTAACAAAACAATTTTTGGTAATAAATCACTTTTTAATTCTAACAATCCCCCACATGAATTAAGAAAGCGATAAATCAGAAAACCGGAAAACGAGAAATACCTCTTAAGCAATAGGTGTCCATATGGAATTGAACCTTTGCTTAGTGAGAAGTACCGGAATTACTTGATGGACAGTGAACGCGATGTCTTGAACTGACATCGTTTGGTGTAATTCATCAATAGCTCCTTACGCGAGATATCTCTCACGAGTGCTGTTAAGTTCACGCCGTTGTGTCCGTTTTGGCCCTGGACGTATCCCGTTTCTCAGAATGCTCTAGAGAATCAGCTCAGTTCTCATAGGAAGCGACCCACTTCCTCATTCAGATAGGTGAGTTCTATCAAGAGTGTTAACTGCTACACCTCATTTCAATCTTAAATTGAAACTATCGAACTCATTAAGACTTTACTATAAGTCATCCTCACATGCAGTTACACTATCACGTCTATACCATAGGGAAGGGACAGAGAAAATAATTCTCTGATAGTGTTTAATTTTTACCCGCCACAAATTAGTTGTCTCATTCAAAACCTTGATCTTGGGATCTCCAGTCAGCAAGGTTGAGTATCCTTCATGGCAAGTTTTAATTGATGAGCTTAAGTCCCATCCCCCTCGATGCATTATTAACTATCTTCTTGGACAAGCCTTTCATCAAAGGGTCCGTGATATTCTCCTTAGACCTCACAAAGTCAACAGAAATAACGCCATTCGAGATTAGTTGTTTTAGAGAATTGTGTCTTCTCCGAATATGAATGGATTTTCCATTATAATTGCTATTCTTAGCATTAGCTATTGCAGCTTGACAATCGCAATGTATAGATATAGCTGGCACAGTCCTATGCCAGAGATGAATGTCTTCTAAAAAGCATTTTAGCCAAGCGGCTTCCTCTCCTGCTTTATCTAACGCAATAAACTCGGTTCCATAGTGGACCGAGCGATACAGTTCTTTTTGGAACTCTTCCAAGACACTGATCCACGACCTAGAGTGAAGATGTATCCACTCGTAGACTTAGACTCCTCTGAGTCTGCTATCCAGTTTGCATTACAATATCCTTCAAGGACTGTAGAGTATCTCTCATAACTCAAACAAAAGTATAAAGTGTATTTTAGATACCTTAGCACTCTGATAAGTGCATCCCAATGCTCTTGTCCCAGATTACAAGTATACCTACTTAACCTACTCACAGCATAGGCAATGTATGGTCTCGTACAGTTCATTAAATACATCATACTTCCTATGACACGTGAATACTCAAGTTGCAAAACTCCATTACCTTTGTTCTTCTTGAGTCTACAAAAAGGGTCAAATGGGGTACTTGCAGGTTTACTGTCAAACTGGTTAAATTTTCTAAGAATTGATTGAACGAATGAGATTGACTAAGACTGTAATCATCAGATTCCTTTCTAATTTTCATTCCTAAGATTACATTTGTAGGACCTAAGTCTTTCATGTCAAAGTCTCATTCAACATGTTCTTAGTATGAATAAATTACATCTATGGTTGTATCCAGTATAATCAGTTTATCAACATACAAGCATACAATCACACAGGTATCATTCACAAGTTTAGTGTAAACATACTTGTCAGATTCATTTATTTTAAACCCACTAGAAATAATTACATGATCAAAAAATTTCATGCTCTAAAAGATTTCTCTATTCTAAATCTCTTGCCTCTTCAAGGCTCAACTTCATCTTCCTATAGAAGTATTGTCTGACTAGTAGAAAGGACATCTAGGGGATCAACACATATCATGCGAGATTTAGATTTCAAAGGAAAATAATTTTTTTTTTCAATGAACATAACATCCCTAGATTCCATATTGGTATTCATACCAATTTCTAAAATATCAGAACTCACAACCCTAACCTTATGTAGTGTGTTCAGGATATCCTATGAAGACATAATCAACAGTTTTGGGTCATATCTATGTCCTCTTATGTGGAGGGATGGAAATCTTAGCCAAGCACCCCCCATATTTTTGAAGTATGCAAAATAGGGTTGTCTACTTTTCTAGAATTCATTTGGAGATATATCTGATCCATTAATAAGTACTTTGTTCAGGATATAGCAAACTGAGAGGACGACCTCCCCCCACAAGTTCGCAAGTAGTCCTGAACTAATTCATGGTTTTATCATCTCCTTAAGGGATTATAATTTCACGTCTAGTTTGAACTGAGTTCAAGTCAACTAGGTCTGAGGAATTAATTCCAAGGGTTTAGAATTTTTCCTGAACATTTTTCTTATAAGACATTTTAGCATATTTTAAATTATGCATATTTAACCTTTATGTTTACTTTCCAAATTAAATTATGGAATGCAGCCTATGCTCGTCAGATTAATCATTTAAAAACATGACCAAGTTTGTCATGTCAAACATTCAATAACACACAAACATAAAAGGAATCAATTTTATTTATTTAAATTGAGGTTACATTTAATTTGGAAAAGACCCTCTGTCTTATAGCTCTTTTCTACAAAGTCTTTACACTGAGTTACACAATTTTTCCAGATCATAAAAACCCGTATCATCTAATATACTACAAGATACAATAATTTTACAGATGTCCGGAACATGAAAAATTTTCTTCAATGTGAGAGTTTTGCCAAAAAATTAAGCTTAAGCCCAACTTTGCCTTTTTCCGCAACCTGTCCTGCGGGCGAGTTACCCATATAGAGCTTTTCTCCTTCCCCTACCTTCTGATAGGAGGTGAACACATCTTTGTTTCCGCGGATATGCTTGGTAGCACCAGAGTATACCCACCAGTCTCTCATATTGGTTACCAATTTGACTTCAGATACTGTACCAAAAACTTGTTCTTTTGATTTTTCATAATAAATTAGCATTATTTTATTTTATTTCTCTATAAATAAAATCCTTACGATTTCTATAAAATATTGCCTAATTATATTATGAATATGATTTATTTATAATCAAATAATCAACACCCACGCATGATCCATGTAAAATCATTTTAGTGTATGATAACTACGTTTTATTATGCGTATAATAATTGTCTTGATTTTATGCATTAAATTTAGTGAATAAATTATAGTGCACAATTACTTTTCATCAAACGTGACCTACGGTTGTTAAATTGAGTGTATTAACCGTTTTAAAATTTTAAGAAATCATGCATACGATTCATGTATTAAAAAATATATTATGATTATAATTAATAAATCATACCTGTAAATTAAGATTCGTCCATATTCAGTTTCTGTTGCTTCCTTTAGAACGACCAAGAATACTATCTCCAAAAAATTCCGCAATTTAACGACCAAGAAAACTTCCTCCGAAAACCATCAGAAGCTGATAACCCAGATTCAGAATCAAACACGAATTGAACACCTTCTGTCCGACGAAGACAAAGGAAACAAACGAACCCCGGATGACCACCTTTCTAGGACCTTAAACTCGAGCCCAATCCACATTGAGTGCCCAAATCCATTTAGTCATCCTTTATAATTTTGTTATGCATAAATAGTAGAGATAAAGGAAATCTCTAGACAAGCATGTGAGCCACATGTATGGAGAAGGGGCAAAATGGTCTTTTTCCAGATTCTTCTTTTAACCTAGCGGATCACCTTCTTCTCCAACAGCACATCTTCTTTTCTACCGAAATACCCGATTTCAAGAACACAGTACAATGTTGTAACGCTGAAAGATGGTTCGTTTTCAAGACCTAATAGCTTAATAATCTTAGGGATTTGACCATTAGTTTCAATCTCATCAACTAATGGACTTTTAATAGATCAGATTAAACTACAGAGAACTTGTATTGAACATGTTGAAGTCGAAGAACCCATTGAAATCAAAGCAGGAATCATTGGTCCCATTAAGCTTACACATTTACATTTTGTTCAGAAAAGTGGAAATGTCTGGTCCGCCAAGCCGCGTAAAAGAAAAGAATTTGATTACAATAGGCATACTGCAGGAATGACATTTCAAACAACACATACTAACGTACATCCAACACTAAAGTTGTGTTCATGTAATTACGGTCTCGACATTTTATTCAGAAACGTTGATGTGAGAATTAACGTCGACGAGGTTCTGATGGAAGAACTCTAGATAAGCAAAGGGAGTTGGAGAATCTTCCTTCATTCTCTCATACTCAATAGACCAAGTCACAATGCTTCCATGTCCATTTTGCTTTGGATTAACTTCAATTATCGAATCGAACTTCTTGTAATCCTTCATCACTTCTCCTTCACATACACGGTGACGTAAAGTCCTCGTTTCATCGTTATGTGTTGTTTCCTCCTTTGCACTCATCGCCTTACCCTCAAGGATATAATTCCATTCCTTCATACAACCAGAAACAAGTCCATCTCCTTGTATTAAACAAGGATATAATCTCATCAGCCAATTTTTCTTGAGAGATTGAATTTGATTCTGTATATTTTCTAACCCCCTCCCAAACCAAAAACCCTAAATTCTCTTCTCGAATTCAATTCTTTTGTGAATTCATTTTACACAGATCCGCCAATGCCGCGTAAAAGAAAAGAATTTGATTTCACGAAAAAATTGTTGTTAATCAAACCAACAACAAACCTCAAACTCTAATTGGATGATCCATTATTATCATCTCTAACAAAACTTGACCACTTCCTGGTCCGTCGCCATAATTGGGATCCGATGAGTCCGTTGTTGCAGTTTTGAGAAGTCCGTATGAATCCAAAAGAAAAACGGAAACCAAAAACTTAAAACCTGTTGATAATTTTTCTTCTATTTTCTGTATAGTTTTGCTCTCATAAAAAATTTCATGAATGACGTAATAGCTTCGTGTTTCCATTGTTACAAAAATGAAACAATTATCGAGTTAAGAATGTTGGAGAAAATTCCTGTAACAGTGAGCAAACCAAACAGAAACTTCAAATAGATTAAGCGTTAGAACAAAACAGCAGACTTCAGAAAATCACACACACACACAGAAGATGGACTCGCATGTTCAACAGACTGCCTTAACTCGATATTTGTCGGGTACACCTCTTAGAAAGAGTGTTGTTATACCCCTAGTGAGGACAAATCGAATCCAGGATAAAACCACATGATACCAACCCAGCTAGCAAAAACTCGTTGACCAATTGCGAACTTAACAGCCGAATAAGATTTATAGAAAAATAAAACTACGTGCGCAAACAAAGCGAGAAGAGGGGAAAAGTCGTCAGGATAGTAGCTGCGACTGGGGTAAGTTGAAAATGAAATTTTCTTTTTCTTTTATAGGCAAATTTTAGAGAAGAGAATTAAATTGTATTTATGAAAAATCTTTTTATTTAATTCCCATAAATTCTCATAAATAATAAAACGGTTTTTTTATTTATTATAGGAATTTAAAATAAAAACCATTAGCACACGCTGGGCACACGCCGGACATACGACGGCTCACGCCAGCTCAAGCAGCGCACATGTGTGAATTTGCCCACTAGCCCATTCCCTTAGTCCATATCCAATCCACAAGTCTTTTCCCTTAGAAGCAACTTTAGTGGTAATATAGATATACTTCATCCTTGGTTTATTCCATGTAGGACAAACCAAAAGTTTCTCATTCACATAGAAGTGAAAAGTGAATTTGTTATTTCCACTCTCAATATAGGCTAGTGACCCTTTGATCCCATCAAGATAAATTAGGTAACAAAATAATTTTTGGTAATAAATCACTTTTTAATTCTAACATCTATTTCATTGAATCATTCTGTAGCTAGCAACTCTTTACCTAATAACATTACTTTTGTTAGGTTTAAACAAATACAAACACGTAAGCCATGATTTGAACTAAAAACATAAAATAAGAAAATGGAAATATGACTCTAAAGATTAAAAAAGAATATGAATATGATTAACTTTTATAATATCTTGTTATACACAAAAACCTGTTCTTACTTGTGTAACTTGTTACCAATTCAACAGGGTAAAAATTCAACTTATCATCATCGATATCAAAATCGATCAATGATCGTGATTTATGAACCCTCGTACTAGAAATAAGTGACTAATTACTTTGAAGATGACGATGACGATGAAGAAGATGATGAATCAGTTCTTGACTGTATTTTAATGCAAACAAAAGAACAATCCACAGACATGGATCTCTTTAATAAAACAGTTTTAGGCAGAGATTGTTGTTTTCTAACCTCATCATCATAATTAGCAGGCCATATAAGTGACACACAGTGTCTAAGTTTTGAACCTACCATTATAGAAGAATTCCCACCTTCATTATTATTATTCTCTTCACCGCAATTATGTTGTTGTTGTTGATGCTGATGACTAACTAGACCTTCTTCATCTCCTTCAGTTGGTATTTGAAGACATACCGAGCCATCTTTCGGTCCCATGACGGGGGAACGACATATCGGACAAGTAGAATGAGTTAACCACCATTGATCAATACAAGGAACATGAAAAACATGTTTACAGTAAGGTAATAATCTTAGCATATCACCTTCTTGTAAATCACCTAAACAAACTGAGCATTCAGTTTGATCCACACAAAATACCACATCTTCATCTTCATCTCTAATTTGCTGTTGTTGTTGTTGATGATGATAGGTTATAATTGGAATAGCTTTAAGTACGTTTTCATCAACACCGCGATTACCCATAGCTTGATGACTTCTTAATTCATTCGTTTCTAACATTGATTCGCGTCTTCGTACACAGTATTTGGTTATAATGAATTGATATGTCACAATTGCTAGAGCTGTGAATGCTACTCCAACCATAGAAATCATTAATGGTTTGAATACTTGTTGTGAAGTTTGATCCGAAGGTTTCATATTTTTCCATTCTCCCATTTCTTTTTTAACTCACAAACAAGACTATATAAGAGGTAAAATTGGTGTTTTATTAGATAGAAATGAAAAAAAAATGATACAAAATAGACTGACAGCTCGATTGGGTTCTTGCCCTAAATCTGCTGAGCTGCAAATTTATACTAGAGATCGAATTCTGATTCTTCTTAGATTTATACCTTACTTGCTTGGCCTACAAAGATTTATTCACTCAAGTTACTTATCAAATTTATATATTCTTCTAAAAAATTTCGTTTTAAAATATTGCACAGTGTTTTTATTTTTTTCTTGGGTACACTTGTATGGTGGATGCCGATGACTTTTAGTAAGAAAGCCACAAGTGAGGAAACTCCACGACATACTATAGAATTGAATAATATATGGCATGGCATGGCACTCAAATTATGTTTGTATTATATTATCAGCCGATAATTACGAATGCACACAAGGATGGCCGATAGTGGCAAGCGGTAAGTGGTAAAAAAACAACCAACAATGAATTTATTATCTAAGATTCTCTGATTTATGGTTCTACTAAATTTGTAAAAATTAGAGATGAGTGAAATAGACACAAAAAGAATTAGATAATTATGTCCTTTATTTTTTAATTTATTTCTTTTTTATCCTTTCTTTCCCTAATTTAAAAACAAATCACAAAAACACTCATAACTTTCAAAATATATATCCGATTTTAATAAAAATTATATTTTTGGAAAGGATTTTAAATTCTCTTCAAAACAAGATCCATTGTTGATAGTAAATTCGAAAGTTTTTTTTCGAAAGAAAATAGCTAGGATGAAACTGGTTGCATCCTGAATCAAAATAAAATAGAAAAATTTATTAAAAAAATAGGTTGGATGGAACTGGATGCATCCTGTTTTAAACTAAGAAAATAAAAATATTCGAATAATAGCTAGGATGAAACTGGTTGCATTCTGGTTTAAATAAAATTGAAAAAAAATATTCGAATAATAACGAGGATGAAACTGGTATCATCATGGTTTAAAATAAAATTGATTTTTTTTTCGAAAATAGCAATGATGAATCTGGTTGCATCCTAACTTGAATTTGTTTTCATCCATGTTTATACTAGTATGAAACTAGTATCATCATGCTCAAAACACTCTCAAAAGATTAGTACATGGCTCAAAAGTGCTTGAGAAGAAGAAAATAAGGTAAAAATAAAAAAAAACAGGAAATCTGCAACGTTTTTTTGGTGTTACAAATTAACTGTTACAATGAAGCTGAAGATAAACGTTGCAAAGCTGAAAAATAAACGTTGATGATTGGTTGAAGAAACCGTTGCAGCTGAAAATAAACGTTACAAAGTTGAAGAACAACGTTGCTGGTTGGTTGAAGAAACCGTTGCAGCTGAAGATAAACGTTGCAAATCTGAAGAACAACGTTGCTGATGGGTTGAAGAACCGTTGCCTTTTCTCTGTTCTTCCCGTGTTCTTCAGCAGTATCAGCAAAAAAAAAATCTGAATTGATTTTTTCGCTCTTTTTAGCTTCTTGAGCTCGACCCAACCTTCCTAACCTCTTTTGTGACTCAACCAAACCTTTTATTAGCATCAAATTGACTTATTGATTTTGAGTGACTAGCAATACTATCCCTCTCGAACTGCACCATAAAATTCAAATTAAGAATGGAGAATTATTATTAGTACTTCCAACTGATTAAAAACATGCAAAACAATCAAAATAACCCTTAAACCCTACGCATGGTTTTATATAAAGAGAGGAGTGAGGAGACAAACCTCCAATTAATAGACTGAAGTTGTATATAACCGGAGTGTGAAACAACTTTTTAGCAAGATTGCGAACTCAACACAATGAAATGATAACACTTTCTTCTCCATCTCTTCTCTGTATCTAACAATCCTTCCATTACATGATCCGGGTGGTGTCTTTTTCTTTCAGAAAAAAAGAAGCGTTCATGGGTATATTAGTCGGTCTAATTGGGACGGTGAGTTAGGAGCTAAAGGTATTTTCATCAGCTGATTTACAAATATTTAGGTATAATACCTATTTAGGATATTAGAAGAGTATCTTCTAGATACTTAGATATTAAAAAGTATCTAAGTTTACTTATCTTCTACACCCAGAAAATAAAAAATATGGATTATTCAACTAATAAACTAAAAGAACAACACTAATATAGTTTAATTGCCATAGATATACGTTAGTTTTAATATACATTGGATATTTACATGACAGCATGGGTGAGTAATAAACAAGTCACTTATAATTTACTATGGAGTTGAGAAGAGGGAACTTTTGAAGACTCTCAGAAAATCCATCCCAACCACCAAAAGATTCTAATGATTTGGTACAAATCGATCTTTTTGTCATTTGGGGGGATTTCTTATATTCTAGTTCATCGGTGAATTTTGTTTGGATGTGGCAAAATCGGTCTTATCCATGTGAATGGTTTGATTTTTATTGCAACACTCTGGCATTCTTTGCACCGGCATTTTTGCAATGACATCTGGAGAATATGTCGCAGGACTGAGGACTGCTACCTATGGGACTTTAACCGTCTCAATGATTAAGACTTGATTAATAATACAACTTGGAAAAAGATTCCAGCTAAATGATATCGGCAGTACTATTGAAGTGTGATAAATATTCACGGCTTTGATAGAAGGTGAACATTTCTTCTTGACATAAACATAGAAGTAATGGCCAATTGGCAGTGGGCAGTGTCGTATTCTTCACCTAACTCCTAACCATCAGTGACCTTTTATCTAGCTCCCAGCATATAAGAATTTGCATTAACTTGCATTAACCCATGGCCAATTCACTTAAAAGTTTAAAACTCCTAATCCAACCGACTTAACCTCCAAGTTTATTTCAAAAATCGTTTTAGACCTCTCCAGAACTGTCAAAGATTTCGGTATTCACCCTAGCCAGATTTTCCAGGATTAAACATGAAATGTAAAGGAAATAAAAGACTAATAAGGGATTCTAGGGAGGGAAATTTTAGTCTGGTTTTATTATTAGGTGGTCTTGTTAGTTTATTCCTCTAATATTCAAGGATGTCTATTTGGTCTTTTTATTTATGAGACAAAAACAATCTTTTTATCTCTTAATATTTCACTCTTTCTTTATAGACAGAGTCCCAATTTCAAAACGAATTTTTACTGTTATACTCATATTTATTTGTTTGTACCAATATTTATTTGTTTGGGTATTATAACAGTAACATTAATGGTTCCAGTAATCAGTTAAGAAAAATCACTCCAATTACTCCATATTGCCTATACTCATGAATGCTTACAAAGGGAATGTTTCTTTCATTTTACTCCATATTGCCTATACTCATGAATGCTTACAAAGAGAATGTTTCTTTCATTTTCCTTACTCCTATAGATTTATTTTATCATGAGAATAATTTCTCCATCTTTCTTATACTCCTTACCTATAATCCCTTCCATCTTCCTTACATTTTACTAATCTTTTCGATTCAAAACCATGGACAAGGAGACCCATGAGAAGATGGCCCGTCTTGCCTCTATTGCTAAGGACATTTTACGAGCTTACGAAATTTCTTAAGCAAAAAGAAAATCATAGATGAATATTGATATTAATTCACCACCAAAAGAAGATGGTTTCGAAGACAAGGCTCAAGGGCGTCAGCTGGTTATTTCCCAAATGCTGAAAACATATTTACCTAATTTTTTTAATTAAAAACATCAAACTAGTTTGGTGGTTTCATGTCTGGTCTGAATGGTGTAATGAAAAACTTGTTTGGCTTAAACCTTGTGGTAGTTGTTTTTTCTTTGTTTGCTTGAATGAAACTTTGAATGGAGTAGAGTTTGATTCTGTTTGTTATACTCCTACTCTTAAATCAAAACAAAATGATTCATAAACAACATAGCTTTTCTGTCGGCCAGAACATAAAACGAAAAGACTCATGAACTGCCTAACGTGCATGACAAAATTTCTTGTAGTTCTCTTACCTTCCTTGTAATTCCATAATTCTTGAACTGGTTCATTAGTATCACTGCTAGGATTGCATTGTTTCGTCTCCATTATCGCAGTTATTACTGCCTTATACACATCCTAACCTAATTCATCCTTCAGAAATTTTAATTTTGCATCCAATACCCGTTTCTGTAGTATCACATTTGAATGTGAACGTATATGCAAACATTAAGATGGATTAAGTGTGAAACAAAAAAAGTAATGTAGCATTGAAAAGAAAAAAGATAATAGTGGTTGATAATGGTAACACAAAAGAGTAGTACTAGAATTTTGTTAAACTTAAAAATCTAAAGAATGGCGCAACTGACAATTAAAAAGAAAACAGAAAAACAATTGTGATGATCAATTTTCAAGGTGTGTTTCATTCTCTCACTAACGTAGAACTTGAAATGCTTCTTTTCCTGCGTTTAAAACTTCATTGTCACACTTAATGCAAATCGGCAGTTGACGTGGTCTAATCAATCTGTCTTTGTTCATATATGGGATATGGTAATCATTTTCTCCTTTTTTTTCTTTTTTAAGATTTCAGCCATGCATGTTTGCAATGTCAGAAAAGTTCTGTTTATTTTTTCAGGTGAGTATTCATCATAAGCCTTTTCCACACCCTTGACTAATTCGAACATAGTACTTCAAGCCTGTTCGTGTTGATGTTCATCAATAGATCTAAAAAATCCAAGATCATTGGCATTTAAATCAGGACTATTTAGCTGTTGAAAACACATTTGCACGTCCATTCCGAATAGAAGAACGACTTCATAAAACTCTTTATCTGTAATATTTTTATATACGGCTTCGGCTTCGCTTCGTCTTGTTGAATGAAGATTGTGCTACCGTCGTGTGGCCATTTTTGTTTGATTGTAGGGAGTAGTTTGTTGATTAAAAAAGAACGAGTAACTACTTCCCTGACCTATTTCATCCGTCTCATCTTTAAAGTTCCTGCAATCCGGTTTTTGCTTGTTTTCTTTGCAGACATCATAAAACAAAATTCCTATATTACAATTTTCCCATTGAATATAATATTTCTAGTTTCATCGTATTTGGGACGAGCTAACACGCATTAATACATAACTTTCAGAAGAAATCGCTTATTATGACACGTACGAAGAGGCTCTTTTTCCGACGAATGAAGATAATATTTTTGTGACGTCCTAGGATGTGCTCGAATACCTCCATCTTTGATTCTTCTATACACAATTGTTTTTGACATACCCAACGCCTTCGTTGTGGATCTTCTATTTGTTCGGCGATGGTAAGTAATGAATTTCATCATTTCAAAATCGACTTTAATCTTCTTGCGACCAATCTTTTTCACCATTTTTGAAGATATATCAACTAGAACACCATTTCGAATAGATAATTTGGTAGCATGCCAAAGTTATTCAATAGACCTTTTTTGTACGGAAAAATGATTTGTAACCTTGGATAAAATACCTTTAGGTAGTTTTTCATTTACAATCTCATTTAGTAGCATTTGTATGATTGATATTTTTTTTTATCAGGCGTAAGATTTTTTTCGTTTGTTTCATTGTCGAATATTAGTAGGAGAGAGTAATTCTTTTTCTAATTGTTGATTCAAATCAAGAAGAAGTAGAGTGAAATTGGTACGAATAGGCTCCTCATTTGGTAAGACAACATTTTCATGTACAGGTTGATTCAAATCAACTAAAGAACATAATGGGGGTGATGGTGAATTAAAATCATTATTAGATGACAACTCATTATCTTTTGGAACTTGATTTAAATCAAATTCCATATCTTTCTATACGGACTAGCTAAAGACCGTATTTGTAAACATACAATAAAGTTCTAACATTTGTGAATGGAGTAATTTCGGCTCCAAAAAGAAATTTCAAATAAATTTGGGAATTTTTGAAAATTCAAAACCTGTTAACTTTTTCATTGTTATATGAAAAACTAACGAAAAATAAATAAATCGACTCTAATATTTTTGGCTTTCAAAATGAAATTTTCAAGAGAAATTGGCTCCATTTTTTTTTGGATGTTTATGAAGATAAATCAACTAGTCATAAATTGAAGCTACAAAAAAATATTTTCATAAATGAAAAATGTAGAAAATGGAAGTTTTAGATAGAGAGATTAGCATGCTTTTTCTTTTTGTCTTATGGTTTTGTCCCTCTTTCATAAAGTTTCATAAAGACTCGGTTTACTTTCCTTATAATGAGAAGTCGAACATCCATCTTTGAAGATTATTTAACCCGATATTTACTCGTGGAGAAAGAGTATTTAGACATTTTTTGATTAACGGAATAGATTACCTAAATTTTTCTTTATTTTAGAAGTAATTATTATCCGTTTTAGGAATTATACAAAGGATAAATCATAAAAAAAATTGGAAAATTATAAAATCAAAGCAATTCCTTAATATTTGAGAGTTTAGTCCCTCCGCCTATATAATAGGTACGGAGGGAGTGTTTTCTATATATTTTTTATCAGATTAATTTTCTCTCTCTTCTTCACATGATTTATTTTCTATTTCTTCTTCAACTGATTTATCTTCTCTTTCTTCTTTATATTTTTTTTTTCTCTAGAATTATTTTCTTTTTCTTCTTCACACAACCATGATCTTTATTTTAGTTCATCTCATTATCACCATTAGGACAAAAAAATTAAAGATGTCACATCTTAGTATCTTATCATCTAATTTTTAACGAGTAATGAACTCATAATTGTAGTTTACTTTGTGGAATGAACTCGTAATGGTAGTTCATTCTAGTAATTAATTTTGTGAAATAAACTTGTAGTTAATGGTAGCTCAGTTTGCAGAATGAACTCGTAAAGGTAGTTCATTTTAGTAGTTGATTTGTAAAATGAACTACTAATAGTATGTTCATTAAAATAGTTCATTTTGTAGAATGAACTCGTAATGGTAGTTCATTTTGTAAATTAACTTGTAATGATAGTTTATTCTAGTAGTTCATTTTGTAAGATGAAATCGTAGTGGTAGTTCATTCTAGTAATTCACTATGTAGTTAGAACTCGTAATGGTAGTTCATTCTAGTAGTATATTTTGTAGAATGAACTCGTAATTGGAGTTCATTTTTTAGAATGAACTTGTAACGGTAGTTCATTCTAATAGTATAACTACTTGTGAAGTTGAATTTTTTATATAAAATAAACTCTCAAATAGTGTTCATTCTTGAATATGATATCCATTTTAGAGGTGTAAAGAGTGTCGGCCCAGCTGTTTGTGGGTAAAAACGATTAAAGGGTAAAAAAGAAAAAAATGATGGAGTAGGATTGTGCTGGTAGAAGCAAGTCGTTCAAAGAGAAAATTGATTCAAGAACAAATCGTTTAAACACCAAACATTTGTATTGTGTAAGTACTTTTAAGATTTGAGAGATCAATCTGTACGAATTTGGCCTAAATCAAGAAATGACCGTTCCAATTTCGCTTCAGTCACAAAGGAAAGAGAAGGGTTGATCTGTAGGGAGGGAAGCAGAAAAAGTATTGCGATCAATGAGATTAAATATCAATGATGATGAGATTTGTTGAACTGCTGTGAAGACAAAAGCGAGTTTTCTTAGAATCTCTAAGATGATAGCGCAACGAATTTAAAACCTTAATTTCGAAAAAGGGAATTTAACCCTAATTTTTCAAACGCACCTTACCTTTTCTTATGCGTCTTGCTTCTCAGGATAGGCTTGTACGTCTACTCAGAAGCCAAGCATGGACATCATGCTTCTCTCCAAAATTTGGTATTTTACTATTTTTCCCTCAACATGTGAGGCTGAGCACAAGAGTAAAACATGAGCTACTTGCTTCTTAATATAAAATTTCGAACCCTAATTTTTAAGAGGGAGACGTCTCTACCTCTTACCTTCCAACGTGTGCACTATTAACCAAATATCTAAGATTGCATCATTATTCATAAGACAAAATTCGCATGCCTTCGAAAACAAAGCCAATTCCACACGACTTGCTTCTTGTCAAAATTGATAATTTTATCCTTTTACCCTCATCATGTGAGGCTGAGTACAAAGAGTAAAATATGAGCGTCTTGCTTGTTGTTGAAAACTTGACGACTTGTTTCTTACCAAAAATTAGCGTTTTACTATTTTACCCTCATCGTGTGAGGTCGAGTGCAAAGAGAAAACGTGAAACTCTTGCTTCAAGACAAAAGTGGACGCTCTTCCCTCTTCTTTTCACGTGAATAATTTGGTTTGGAAAATTAGGGTTTTGACAAGATTCAAATCCTAAGATATGCTAGGCCTCTCTCACATATATCTTCGTATGAGGCCTCACATACAAATTTTCATGCTCAACAGCATACACTTGTTTTATTTTATGCTAGTCTGCTAGACTCCTCATCTAGTCAAGCAAGCCGTATTTATTTTATTCTAGTATATTGGACTCCTCGGCTAGTCATGCAAGACATATTTATATCTGCTAGACTCTTAATCTAGTCAAGCAAGACGTATTTATTTTATTCTAGTATGCTATACTCCTCAGCTAGTCAAGCAAGACGTATTTATTTTACTCTAGTATACTAGACTACTCATCTAGTCAAGAAAGACATATTTATTTATGCTGGACTCATTAGCTAATCAAGCAAGACAGACTCATCAACTGGTCAAGCAAGACAAGTCTTTAGTCAAGAGACCTATTGAGCATGTTTCAATGGATTTAACATCAATAATGCTTAATACTACAATATTACACAAGACATCAAAATATCACAAATGGGAGGATATTCATTAGGGTATTGGTCTGGCGGTTTACAACATGTGGTGCAACAGTGCACCCACTAAAGAGAAATTCTGGAAAGTTCATTCAGCAGTTGAGTAGAGGAGCGGTAAGTTGAATAACTGACTATGCAGACTTAATCGAAGTGGAGAGCAGTTGTCAACACCTTCTCCACCTTCTCCACTTCACCACTACTCAACCATCGACAATTTCTTCCAGAGAAGAATTCAAGTGGTTACAATAGCTATGATATAAATAGATTTTTAATCTATTGAACAAGGATAAGTTTTTACAATTGAACAAGGCACGAAAGAACAACAGGTCTGGATTGAATAGGAACTCTAATTCGAACTTTAAGTCGACTTTGAGACAAGTATAATTCGATCACTCAACTCTCTCATTGAGAGCATTGTTCATATTTATCCACACCAATTACATCCCACATAGTCTGATACTCTCACCTCAATCCTTCTCTCGCTTCCCTCCATAAGACCAACCATTATCCTTCTCATTTGTGACTGAAGTAAAACTGGAACGCCCATTGCTTGGTTTAGGCCAAGATTGTACAAATTGATCTCTCGAATCTAAATAAAGTACTTTAATAGTACAAATGTTTAAGGTTTGACGAATTGTCTCATGCTCACCCCAATTTTCCTAAATTAGCCTTTAATTCGCTTTTCCCCATAAATATTTTGGCGACCACAGTGGGAGATTGATCTCTCAGTTGCAAGTTTTTAATTTTTCAATCTCTTGAATTTTCTCAGTTTCAGAAGCTTTTGATCTTAGATCAGGTTCAATAATTAACTCTCAACACAAATTCCGCTACTACAATGTTGGTGCTCCTGATGCAAGAGACTCTTGCCTAGACTCAGACAATCGACTACAACTACATCTGCTTTGATGGAGAGAGTCAGATCTGCTAGGAATGAAGCATCCTGTGAGACTTGTGTTAACAGATGGCTCTCAAACAAGTAGTACAACATTCAACCATCTATAGGTGATGTCACTAAAGGAAGCAAAAGTAAATCACTACCTCTACACTAATGCTACATTCCTCTCTACTTTCTCCTTGTAAAAATACCAATTGATAAAAAAAAATGAGATTCAAGCTCCAAAAAGAATTTTCAGAATATAAGTGGATTAATTATGCAAGTATACTTCATCAAGTACCAAAGATCAAGCAAATATCCCAGAGGCTTAAAACACGTTTACACAATAAGCTCATCGAATGCAATTTTGTATTGCCCTTTACAAAGTCGTGATATGAGAGAAATTAATAATTAATATTAGGGTAAAATATATCAAACTCTTTGTATGGATGTCCTAAACGATATATCAAAAAATCACATCAATCGGACAAATGAGCTAGGAGATATGATCAAAACTCTAAACTATCTCCCAGCTGAAAAATTCCTAATTTTTATTGTTTCACCTTTTTGAGGCCCTAAATGACCTCAAAACTCAAAATCTTCCACGCGAGGAGATAACTCATCTCCTGTGAATGTAAATTTTTGGTAGATCATTGAAAACGGACTCCATATAAGGATTTTATGGCGTTTTCAGTAAAGACGTTATGTCTGAATTTTCCTAGCAACGAAGTTTCACGAAATTGCTCATGTTTTCATACAGGTTTTCATTCATTACTTCATTCAAGCGATACTTCTAAGAAACTATAAGGTCAATACAAGATAAAAACTTACCCGGCTATGTTCTGAATTATTTGGAACATCGAGATCACTTCCTAAGCTATTATTCTCTCCTTTTTCTGAAACGAGACGACTACCTCCATCGCCTTCTGAAGGAGGTTTGAAACCATTTTTGTCTTCATTATAAGAGGAAATTTCCTTCTGAAACAACCAACAATACAAGGAGAATCTGATATCTCCATTGTTCTATACGAGAGGATTAATTTCCAGAGACATGATAACTCCATCAAATAATAATATATCTACTATGATGGTATATTTCAAGTGAGCTATACTTGGGGCCTGGTCATTGGCACGAGACTTCTCTTTCCAACACATTAGAAGATCCACCACCTCTGATCAACCTGTAACACTATCAGATCCATTTCTTTGCTCGCTATCAGCTTTTGTTGCCACTTGATGTTTGCTTCACCTATTTTATGCTGAGGACGTTGCCTACTTGAAGTTTTCAGACGTTACTTAGATTCATGTTATTTATCTTCTAGAAACAACCGATACCAGTGGGGAAGTAAAATATAATATCCAAACCCTTTCTTTTTTCATGCAACGTCCGAATGGAGCATCAACAACAAGATATTAAGATAGATGTAAGGGGACCGCCTATCTCTTCCAACTCCTTCAATGGTTTAACGCCAGTTCATTTACCTATATCAACTTTGGCCACTCTTTTTAGCTTGTCTTCCTTAGACAGCACCGACTACTTTCCTTTGCTCAATGGATACCCTGCTTCTATCACAGTTCAAATATATAGTAATACCAAGTTAGAGTGTTTAAGCAGAGTTTCCACATGAAAACCAAAACCCTAACTTTGTATCAAGACTCTACCTATTTCTACATGTTCTGGTAAACTTTATTGTATTCCTTCTTGCTTCTTCTGAAAGATAGAGATTGACTATTAAAGAATGTGATACAAAGATCATAAGAGCTGCGATGTAAAGAACATCAGTCCAAGGGGAAGAAGATTCATTACAGTAAAACCTCTATAAATTAATAATGTTGGGACCGGGATATTTTATTAATTTAGCGAGATATTATTATATCGATAAATTAATAATTTATTAATTTAAAGAGGTTTTACGTATTCAAATAATTGTCCAGCCCATTCAAATAATATCCAAGGGTTGCAAAACATTGAGTTGTTTTTTCTACCACCAAACATGACTTCAAAATTCAACCATGTGATGCTGGGATAATTAGAGTCTTTAAAATGTACTACGGTAAAAGGTTTTACCGTAAGATTTTGGAAGGTTATGAGTTGGACATTTCTTCTCCGGAAAAGATTAATGTTTTAGATGCTATCAATTTGGCCGTCTCAGCTTGGAGAAATGTGCAACAAGAGGCCATAGCAAATTGCTTTCGACACTGTAAAATTCGTTCGGCGAATCCAACCGGCTCAAGTGATTTAAACGATGTAAATTCTGGGGAAGACATTCGTGAGCTTGAGAACTTGATTACAGGTATGCATTATCGGCACAAAATGGATGTGAAATCACTTGCTAGATTATCCTGGTGAAAATAATGAATGTTACGAGGTTCAAAGCATTGAAGAAATTGTGGCGGATACCATTCAAAATCCGGTCGATGACGAAGTTGAGGATGATTCAATAGCTTTGGAACCGGTCACTCGGAAATAAGTATTGCAAGCGGCAACAACTCTTCACAACTTTTTGTTGCAATACGAGAAGACAATGCCCCAACTCTTAAGTGCAATGAGGAGATTTAAAGATGAACTCAATATAGATTTGAAGTTCAACAAAAAACAAATGACTATAGATTCATTTTTTACTAGACAATCTTAGAATTTGGAATCTTTTAGTAATTATTAATTTATAGTTTCATTGGGACCAATATATATACAATGGGATTTCAAAAAAGTTATTATCTTATTATTTTATCGATCGGGATCCAATTTTATACTGGTCCCAAGTTGAGACTGGACAAATTATTAATTTTATCGAGGTTATTAATTTATCGAGTATTAATTTATAGAGGTTTTACTTTATTCAATAAGAAAATTGCTACTCATGTATAAAACTTATTCAATTTATAACATGAGTACGTATTTATACACATACGATTGCGCTAATGCTTCCTACTACACTATGGAGTCACTAATCTACTGACAATGGAACGTTGTACTGAAGTTAAAGTTCTATCTATCACTGATAACAAGGAATACATAATCACCTTCAGCCTGGATAAATATTCAACAAGCAAAGTTACTCCAGCCATTTTATCATCACCAACTTCTTTGTATTCCACCTTGTTGTTACCAGCTCTAACTCGAGTCATCATCTCACATTCAGTGGTGTTCCATCTCTTTAAAGCAACTACTTGCTAGTGGTTGCAACTCTTTAAGCATCAACTCAATGATGAAGCCAGTCTACATCGAATTCAAAGTTTTTGGACACCCGATCTATTACATACTTATCCCCCTAACTTTGAAAAGTATACTTATGGGTGAGAAATAGCGCAATACATCCTTCACAAAAGTTGTTCGTACATGTCTCTGCTACAACATATTGAAAGGGCGCCTCAATCGGATACCCGATCTAAGAGATATGACTCTTATGCTAAAGTCTCATAATTTGAAATTTTACACGGGATTACTGATCACAGATGTTCACGCATGATTGACCGACCTAGCAAACCCAAAAATTAGTTGATTTTTGCTGCATATGATAGCTTAGTCTTTTGTATTTGAAAGTTAGGGTCGAACGCATCAATCTGAGTTTGTATAAAGATTCAATGGCCTTTCCCGTGGAAGCTATACATGTATGAATTTTCTGACGAGGAGTCTTCACAACAAGTTTCAGTTTATATAAGCTTGTATCTAATTCCTCAACTTATTTGAAGACTTGTACACATAAACATTAATTCATGACATAGCCTGAAACTCAATACTTTCTCCAGAAGATGCAACATCACTTATCCATGGTCGTCACCTACATGTGAACCAAATAAGTATCATCCCTTTATCTTTTTGTCAAGCACCTCTTGACCATTCAACATCTAGGGACTTAATCTCATTGGAAAGATCAATTCAACTTTAGTGACCTCAGAATCAAGTCAGTAGCACTCAACAACAACATTGAAGATAACAAGGCATGATCAACAAAAACTCTTCACACCAAGGTCGTCATACGACTTCTATTGTTCACATATAGAGTATGACAAAACCACTACTTCTACGCTTCAACAACACCAGAATGCCAATTGGAGACAAAAAATGGAATTAAGGTCCTTCTCCCAAGAGCAGAAGACACTAGTAAAAGAAAGAACATGAGCACCTGCTCCCACCTTTTTCACGTGAATGCTACTCATGTGATCACGTGTCCATCCAACCATGGACTCCCTTTTGTCCATCCAAGGCTTCTTGTTTGTCCAACTGTGCCTCGTTACTTGTCCGTTCAGCTGTACCTCCTTGCTCGTCCATTCAAATCATGGGGCCTCCTCGCTTGTCCATACAAGACTGCTCGCTTTTCCATCCAACATCCAAACCATCTTGTCTACCCTAGCTTCACTAAAGGCTTGTCCATCAGGTCCCTGCTCCATCTTGTCCGCACCAACTCATCCATCCAAGCATACTTGTTCGTCCTGCTACCAAGCCATGTTTGTTTACCTCATCAAGCTGTGTCTATCCGTCCTGCTTACCAAGCTAATGTTTTTCCATCCAAGCTATACTTGTTCGATCAAACTCCAAGTCCTACTTCGGTCTTTCAACCATGAGTCTCTACTTTTCCATCCAAGATGGCCTTCTAGCTTGCCTATTCGAAGCTCAAGCCAGCTGCCACATTTTTGGTAATATCTAACAACTGAGCGTTGTTATTTTATTTTCATCTAAGATCGTAAAAATTTAAATCTCAGACTCAGGTCTCAGAAATATTAAACCCCAGAATTCTGCTGAGAATTTTAGCATGGGTAATCAAACACCTATCTCTATGTGTATATGACTGAGCTTGTCATAATACTACATACACGATCAAAATTACTGAATATATCAAACATTCATTACTGTAAAAATCATCAGAACAACACTGGCGCTCACTACAACATTCCCAGATGTTTTATGATTTTTACATAAAATTTCAAGCTCCTAGATGGATTGCCCACTAGTATAGAGCAATTTGAGTATTATTTTGGCGCTGTAAAATCATCAGAATAACACTGGCGCTCACTAAATTTCCCAGATGTTCTATGATTTTATATTACAAACCTCAAGCTCCTAGATGGATTGCCCGCTAGTATAGAGAAGTTTGAGTATTATTTGGTGCTCTATTCCGCAGGTGAATTCCCAAAATTACCTTATGTCAACATTCATTTTCTACTGAATAGTGTTGACTTACCTATACAGATTTGTATAAACAAATATCAAGCTCCTAGATGGATTGTCCACTAGTATAGAAAAATTTGAGTATCATTTGGTGCTAATACATACCAAGACAGAGGCTTAAGTTCCTGTCTCTCAAAATATCAAGCTCCTAGATGGATTATCCACTAGTATAGAGCAATTTGAGTATCATTTGGTGATATATCCTGCAGTTGGATTCCCAAAAAATTAACTCATGTCAATATTCACGCTCAATTGAGCAATATCGACTCACTAAAATACCTATATAGCTTTATATAGAAGTTACATACAAGTTTACATCTCAGTGTTCTGAGGCACCACTATCTCAACACTCATCTTAGTGTCCTGACGGCACTACATCCTTAACACTCTTCTTAGTGTTCTGACGGCACTTGTAGCAGACCGGAAAATTTTCCCTTCTAACGGGTTGGGTTTCAACCCAATTAGCAAGGCAAAAACGCCGGTACGCCACTCAAAAGGTAAAAATATATAAGTGTACATTTCTAAATCAATTAAAGGGATAAAATAAAATGAAAACCTTAACAAGATGTTGTACAACTGATTTTGGTTTTTCTGTTAGACCCAAGTCCTGGAAACGTTTTGTAATAAAAGTTCAACTACTCAATTCATTATTGTACCAAAACCTTTTCATAAACATTACCTTAACACCTGATATAGACCAAAGAGTCCAAGCACACACATAGTAATCAAGTATTAAATCAACATCCATGTAACTCTTATGATAGTTGAAAAATATAGAAATGCAAATGATTTTCAAACAGAAAAATATGGAAAACCTGGTTCATAAGCAAAATAAGACTACCCCAGATCAATCCTCGTGATATACATATTATAGACACAAGCAAAATACCAACTTTTGCTCAAACGCTTCGCACCACAAGCTCTTCCCAAGCTTACTGTCTTAACTTCGCCTTGTACTCTGTGGGAAAACAAAATCAAACGGGGTGAGCGACAGCCCAGTAGAGGTTACAACACAAAAATAGTAATGTCGGCATATTAATAAAGACGGGTAAACGAAGAACATCAATAACGATTAAGTAGAGAAGGGAAACCTTACGCAAATACATTTCAAGCTAGAGAAATAAGAGGCGCAAATAAAGTTACTCTACTATCTCTATGGTCGTAACCACCGTCAGGGTAGTCGGGTACCAGCCATCGTTCCGAACGATCTTCCGGGTAGCCACCGAGGTGGTGGGATGCCAATTAAGGCCTGGCATTCCTAAAGTAGAGCTCTGTAGTCCTAAACGGTAGCAATCATGAGAAGTAAAGAATGCTTTCTAAAACTACATCAAATCCTCAAAAGTGAAAGGGCAGCGATGCTGCGACTTACCAAAAGTCTGCTTCAAAATCAAATTGCTAATGCAAATGGAGAAATAGGCACTTCTTTTAATCATGAGGAAATCGGTAAAGCAATGGGTTATGAGGTGGTACATTTATTCTACTAAGTGGCATAGACATGGATTGTAAATGCTCAAACTGGTGATATGAAGCAAAATAGTAGGTTCTGTAAGAAGAAGATTTCAGTACAAATTGGCAAACAAGGGGTTGATTTAAAAACATGAAGACAAGTTAAAATGAGGCATTCCAGTTCAAAACAGAGTTTTTATACAGGTTTCCTACGGCGGATTAACTCAAACATGGGTTCATTCAAAGAGAAAAGAAATCAGAGGAGTAAAGTATAAAACAAAGGCAGAAACATTTCTGAAATTTCAGTTTGGATAGTCTGTCTTTGGAAATTTGTGTAGGCTTCGTTACACAATGAAAAGGAGTGACTCTTGGCTCATTAGAAACTAGAAAGGATAAAATAACACATAAAAATTATAAGAAAATACAGTAAGGTTTATAGCTATGTTCAAAAGACTCATTAAAAACAGAACAGGAATCCCGTTTCCAGAAAATACAGTTTCGGCAGTTTGAAATCAAAATTTAGTACAAAATTTATTATGCGATGAAACTAAGCAAATTCGGTCTCTTGGAAATATGAGAAAACCCTTCTTTATATAAAAAGGATATACAAAAGTAATGAGGGTTGTAAGTGTGTTAAAACGTTTTGACAACACAGGATATGAATCACGTTTTTCAGAAAATTGTAGTTTTTTATAGTCTGAGATCGAAAATTCATACAAAATTCATTTCACAATGGAATTCAGAAGTTTGGTCTTGTTTGAAACTAGAGAAAACTATCTTTAACATAAAAATGAAAATCAAAAACAATAAGGTTAAAATATGTCTTCAAACCAGGACAGTAAGTACCTTTTTCTGGAATTTCATTTTCAGTTTTCAAACGAGAACATCAAATCAAAACAGGAATCAAAACCCAAATTGATTCTAATAAGAATGGTGAAGAAACCCTGATTTGCATGAATGGTTTAAATTAAAGAAATGGTGAGAATTTTCAAGACACTAATGGATGAAATCAACAGCACATAATTGAAATGAACACATACACTTTCAAATCGAACTAGGGCGGAATTACGAATGAAATCGAAGAGAATAGACCCTCTATCTTTGCAGAAAGAAAAATTAACCCGAGACGAGCGATGGGTTGAGATCAATTCGTCTTTTCCCGCTCAAATTCTCCCTTGATTTCAATCGCAGCAGGTGGAAGAGAAGAGAACAAAACTCTCTTTTTGTTTCAGTGAGAAGGAAGAACTAGAAATGGAAACCGGTGAGGAAATGAGTTAGAACGAGTTATAAAGGATTAGCTAAAAGAACATTTTGCCCTACTTCCCATGTCTCACATGTGGCACACATGCTAGAATTTTTCTATAGTTTTCCTCCAAGATTCACTAGTTGTGCTCAACAAGATTTCTAAGGGATGACTATTTTAAATAAGGGCACTCACTGGGTTGGGCTAGGGTTTAAACCCTAGAGAAAATTTTACGGGTGTTACACTATCACCCCCTAAAAAGAATTGTGTCCCGCAATTCAAAAATATGACTAAAAGCTATAAGAAGATTACCTTCAATTAGCTTTGGATACTCGCCTCTCGCATCATACTCGAGCTCCCAAGTAGCTTCTTCACTCACTTCCACCAAATACAAAGGAGTCCTGCAGGGTCTTCCATACAAAGCCTCAGACGGTGCCATACCAATGCTGGTTTAGTAACTGTTGTTGTACGAAAATTCCACTAAGGGTAGTTGTTCGCTCCAATTTCCCTTGAAGTCGATTGCACAGGCTCGCAACATGTCTTCTATTATCTGGATGGTTCGTTCTGACTGACCGTCGGTTTGGGGATGAAAGATAGTACTCATTTTCATATTCGTACCCATGGCTTGTTGAAAGCTCTCCCTAAACTTCAATGTAAAATGTGGATCTCTATCTGAAACGATCGACAACGGAATCCCATGGAGTCAGAAAATTTCCCTGATGTACAAATCGCATAGAGAAGAAACCGTATCCGTGTGTCTGACGGGAAGAAAATGCGCTGATTTAGTAAGACGATCGATAATTACCTACACACCGTCCTTGCCCTGCTGTGTCCTTGGCAAACACCTCACAAAGTCCATTGCGACGAAATCCCACTTCCCTTCAGCTATCTGCAACGGTTGCTATGGTCCGGCTGGTTGTTGATGTTTGAAATGCTCTTTAATTACCTTCTTTATGACTTCTGGTATAACTGCGATGTGCGAAAAGTCTGCTTTAGCATCAGCCTGTTGTTTGCGCAATTCTTCCATTTCTTTCGATGCCACACGATAAGAAGGTATAGATATGGGTGTTGTTCCTGGATGGAAAAGGGGTGCGCTGTTGCGAGGATGATAGGGATGTCTGACATAAAATATACGCCTTTGTGCATTAGGTTGCTAAAATGACTTGCGACTTGTGGTTGCAGTGGCGCATCCGGTGCTGGAACGGGACAGTCCTTGACCAGATGATTCCCTCGATATCGGTAAAAACTCTTTTTCGGGTTGCTGCTAGAGATTCGTCTATTTGGAGGAACGTATATGCGAGGACGGCACTACTGCCTCAATACTCATCTCAAATTTATGAGGAACCACTGCCTCAACACTTATCTCAGTGTTCTAAGGCACCATTGCCTCAGCACTCATCTCAGTGTTCTGAGGCACTACTGCCTCAACACTCATCTTAGTATTCTGACGGCAGCATTGCCTCAACACTCATCTTAGTGTTCTGATAGCAGCATTTCCTCAACACTCTTTACAACCAATTAATATTCCAAAGACCTTTTCCGACCAATTCCAAGTCTTGCTTTTCCATGGGTCTCTACTTGTCTATCCAAGAGGTCCTTCTTGCTTATTCAAAATTTCAAGATGACTACTACCCTTCTGGTAATATCTAACCATTGAACTATAAGAGTTTTATTTCATTTTATTTTCGTCTGACATGCCACCATCTAGCGCTTACCACGCAACATTACTCGTTCCGTGATAAGCAGGGGACTTAATATAGATGGTGGGTTTTTGACAAAGATAAAATAGTAAATTACTTCTCAAGACTCGGGTCTGAGAAATGCTAAACTTTAAAATTCTGCCAAAAGAAAAAAAATTTAATTTAGGGTTTTTAAAACGTTTGAAAATAAGTTCGCAACACTTATAAGCGTGTCAAAAGTATTTTCAAACCTTTATTAGGGTTTAAACAGATTCACAACACTTATAAATGTATCAAAAGCGTGTAACAAAAAGTATTTCAAACCTTAATTAGGGTTTGAAAATAAATTCGCAACACTTATAGGCGTATCAAAAGCGTGTCAAAAAGTATTTCAAACCCTAATTTCGAAAATTTAACCCTAATTTTTCCAACGCACCTTACCTTTGCTTGTGCGTCTTGCTTCTCAGGCCAGCTTACACGCCTATTCATAAGCCAAGCATGGACATCATGCTTCTCTCCAAAATTTAGTATTTTACTATTTTTCCCTCAACATGTAACGCTAAACACAAGAGTAAAACATGAGTTACTTGCTTCTTTATATAAAAATTCAAGCCCTAATTTTTAAGAGGGAGACGCCTATACCTCTTACCTTCCAACGTGTGCACCATTAACCAAATAGCTAAGCTTGCGTGATTATTCTCACGACAAAACTCACATGCCTTCTAAAACAAAGCCAAGTCCACACGAATTGCTTCTTGTTAAATTGACAATTTTACTCTTTTACCCTCAATATGTGAGGTTGAGTACAAAGAGTAAAATATGAGCGTCTTGCTTCTTGTCGAAAAATTAACCTCTTGTTTCTTACCAAAAATTAGCGTTTTACTCTTTTACCCTCAACGTGTGAGGCCAAGTGCAAAGAGAAAAACGTGAAACTCTTGCTTCAAGAAAAAAGTGGACGTTATTCCCTCTTCTTTTCACGTGAATAATTTGGTTTGGCAAATTAGGGTTTTGACAAGCTTCAAATCCTAAGTTAGGCTAGGCCTCTCTCACATACATCTTCGTATGAGACCTCATATATAATTTTTCATGCCCAACAACATACACTTGTATTTATTTTATTCTAGTATGCTAGATTCCTCAGCTAGTCAAGCAAGACGTATTTATTTTATTCTAGTCTGCTAGATTCCTTAGCTAGTCAAGCAAGACGTATTTATTTTATTCTAGTCTGTAGACTCCTCAACTAGTCAAGCAAGACATATTTATTTTTGCTAGACTCCTCAGCTAGTCAAGCAAGACGTATTTATTTTATTCTAGTCTGCTAGACTCCTCAGCTAGTCAAGAAAGACGTATTTAGTATATTCTAGTCTGCTAGACTCCTCAGCTAGTCAAGCAAGATATATTTATGTTGGGCTCATTATATAATCACGCAAGACAGACTCATCAGCTGGTCAAGCAAGACAAGTCTTTAGTCAAGAGACTCATTGAGAAGGTCTCAATTAATTTAACATCAGTAGTGTTTAATACTACAATATTACACAAGACATCAAAATGTCATAAATGGGGGAATATTCACTAGGGTATTGGTCTGGCGGTCTACAACATGTGGTGCGGCAGTGCACCCACTAAAGAGAAATTCTGGAAAGTTCGATCAGCAGTTGAGTAGAGGAGTGGTAAGTTAAATAACTGACTATTCAGACTTAACTGAAATGGAGAGAGCAGTTGTCAAAACCTTCTCCACATTATGCACTTCACCACTACTCAACCATCGACAGTTTCTTCCAAAGAAGAGGGAAAGTGGTTACAATAGCTATGATATAAATATATTCTCAATATATTAAACAATGACAAGTTTTTACAATTGAACAAGGCACGACATAACACCAAGTATGGATTGAACAACAACTCTAAGTCGAACTTTGAGACAAGTCTAATTCGATCACTCAACTCTCTCGTTGAGAGCATTTTCCAATTACATCCCACAGAGTTTGATACTCTGACCTTAATCCTTCTCTCGCTTCCCTCCATAAGACCAACCCTTCTCCTTCTCATTTGTGACTGAAGCAAGGATGGAAGACCATTGCTTGGTTTAGGCCAGGATTGTACAAATTAATATCTCAAATCTAAATAAAGTACTTCAATAATACAAGTGTTTAAGGATTGACGAATTGTCACCTGCTTACCCCAGTTTTCCTAAATTACCCTTCAATTCGTTTTTCCCCACAAACAAAAGGGAAAAAATGATGGAGTAGATTGTTGCTGGTCGAAGCTAGTCATTCAAAGAGCAATTCGATTCAAGAGAAAATTGTTTAAACACTAAAAATTTGTACTGTATAAGTACTTTTAAGATTCAAGAGATCAATCTGTACGAAATTGACCTAAATCAAGAAATGACCGTCCCAATTTCGCTTCGATCATAAAGAAAGGTGAAGGGTTGATCTGTAAGGAGGGAAGCAGAGAAAGTATTCAGATCAATGATATTGAATGTCAATGATGATGAGATGTGTTAAACTAGTGTGAAGACAAAAACGAGTTTTCTAAGAATCTGTAAGATGATAGCTCTGCGATCATTCAAGTGTTGTTGAGATAAAACTGATGTTCTTTTTTGATAAGTTGAAGAATCTATTTATAGAAGTGGAAGTTAACATATTGATTTCGTAAGTGGTGACAGTTGCAAGGAAGTGGAAGAGTAGAGAAGTGGAAATCATGGTAGAAACCGACTTCATTATGTCAGTGGGACTTGACAGTTGTACGACCATTATTCCCTTCACTCCTTTAACCGCCGACACGACTTTTATACTTTCTAGTCATGGGTGTATTGTTACACCGCACATGATGTAGGCCGCCAGACCAAAACCCAAGTGAATATCCCCCCATGTGACTGTTGATGTCTCGAACATGGTTTGAGTCTATTTTATAGACATGTATTATTTGGTCAGTTGTTGACCTAGCTAGGATGTTAGTCTTAGCATATTAATGAGTCTAACATGTTGCTGAGTCTAGATTGTTGCTGAGTCTAACTTGTTGTTGAGACTAGCATATTGCTAAGACTAGCAATGATCCTTAATACATCATTGTGTTTGAGAGTCTGATTGATATTGACATCGGTAGTTGAAGCATATCATTGTAACAGTTGACGCAACAATATATTTGTATGACCTTTGAAGTTTTGTGAGTGGCAATGTTATGTGAGAACTATCTTCATGCGAGTGTTGGGATTATGCGAATGCTATACTCATGTGAGTATTAACGTTAGTAATTGTGAAATAATTATTAATTTCGTCTCACTGTGATTGACAAAGTGGAGAAATTCAGAATATTGTTGGTAGTAGGACCAAGAAGTGATAGAGGGACCGATCAAGGTGGAAAAGAGGGACCGACCAAGGTAGTACGAGAGACCGACCAAGGTAGTAGGGACCGACCAAGGTGGAGAGATCGTGTAGCACGGGTTTATTGAAAAGACGAACTAGGTAGTCGCGACACCATGCTTCGTCTATCATATAATCGCTTGCAATATCTTAAAATATATTTTCATGATAATATTAGTGCGATGACTAAAATTAAAGGGAAGAGAAAAAATTTAGGAATAATAAAATAATGATATTTTAATATATATTAGTTGTTTGCAGGACCTTGCTGAGTGCAGCTATTATTTCAATATATATATTAGTTGTTTGCATGACCTTGCTGTGTGCAGCTATTTAGAATTTTTTAATTTCGAAGTTTTCAACTTTCAAAGTTTTCCACTTTGGTAGAAGGAGCAAAGGAGTTTATTAGGGCTAGGAAACGTTAAAAAAATAACAAAAACTTAAAAAACCTAAAAAAAAGGAGAGTAGGGACCGGCCAAGAGTGTCCAACCGGTTGGCGCTGGTCCCACAACTCTTCATCTTCTTTTTTATTTTATTTTGAGTCCCTCCTCTTGTTTGCTCTTCGCAGATACTTGCTTATCTTAGCTATATGCTCTTCGAAGCTATTGCTTCAAAGACCATTATTGTTATTCACACCCATAGGTGTTAGCCCCTTTATGTCCAAAATTTCAGACATGACGTACTTTAATAAAAACGATGTAAATTCTTCATACGGTGTCTGTTTTTGATGATCAACCCGAATTCGGAATCAAACAATCGCTGGCTATCTCCTTTCCCGGAATGATTTAGGTTTTGAACTCGTTTGGATTGTTTAACGGAGTTAACATCAACCCTCCTGATAAAATTCTGACAGTTTTCAGCTTGTAGTTCATCTAGGTTTTAGGTCATATCTCGTAGACCATTACTCGGAATAGGATGCCCTTTTAGTATGTCGTAGTAGACATGTAGGTGACCATATATTGTTAGAACATTTTCCCCCATTATACACCCATTGTCACATTTTTACAAGTGACTATGATGATGTGTCAGAAATTGGGTATTCACCAAAGTTAGGGTTTTGTTATATCTCGACCAATCTTGGGATTTTTAATGCAACCAACATTGGGAATGTGTTATTCAAGCTCGAAAAATCATTATTGGAGCTTTAGATTTTCATTTGGCGCGACAACAATTTAGTTCTTACACGAAGATGTGATGTTTTTCGACTTAGTGTATCCGTGCACAACTTGTTATGCCTTTTGCTAAATCAGTATTATTCAATTAAGGTTTGAATATTGATATAATGTCACTCTATAAATTCAAATGGGAAATGTAAGGAGGAATTAAATCTCTATATACTAGCAGGCAATCTATCCAGGAGCATTGACATCCACTCAGGAACAAAGAGGTGTTCTGGATGTTTATTCTGTATAGTCAGAAATCATTTGGGAAAGAGTTGTGAACAGCACTAGTGATATTATGAGGAAAATGTTGTTCTATACTAGTGATTAACTTATCTAGGAGCTGCCCTATTATTGTAAAGGAGTAAGCACTGAGTTGTACAATACTAATGTTGTATGTAGAATATTGAAAGCTCAGCCGGGTGAGGCTCTAATATTATATGTGTATTTTCAGAGAGAGTACAAGATCAGTGTGAGACGCCTGTTACGAGTGTTTGATATTTTAATTCTCTTGCGGAATATAAAATATGAATTATATGCTTCTGACGTCGGGTCAGTAGCGTATATAAAATTCCATTATTATGCGCTTCTACAGCTGAACAGAGGCGACTTTACTATTTTACCCTTTGTTAAAAATCCACCATCTACACCAGCATAACACAACCTGGAGAAAAACTAGATGTTTAGGCTAAGGGGTCTGTAACGGAAAATTTATCCAATTTTTAATCAAATGTAATCGTTTACTCGATTTTGGGTTATGTTTACATAACAAACTCAATTTTCACAAGTATTGATACTATTAGAATGAGCTACCGTTACAAGTTCATTCTAAAAAATAAACTACCATTACGAGTTCATTCTACAAAATGTACAACTAGAATGAACTACCATTTCGAGTTCATTCTACATAATGAATTACTAGAATGAACTACCACCCCATCTCTAAATCAAGAGGTTATCACTGTTTATGATCCAATGTTTTTGTGAGAACACGATAATTGGTGTCATAATAGTTTTGATTCCTTGATGATTTTCTATGAAAAATTTGGATGCTATGTGTTTGTGAAAAACAAATTTATAGGGTAATTTAGGAAAGATGGGATGAGCAGATGACAATTCGTCTAATCCCTATTCATTTGTACTGTTGAAATACTTTTAGAGTTCGAGAGATCAATATGAGAGCAAAATTGACCTAAACCAAGATATGGTTGTTCCAATTTTGTTTCATTCATAAATGATAAGGAGAAGGGTTGGTCTTAGGGAGGGAAGCGAGAGAAAGGTTGAGGTCGGAGTATCAGACTCTGTGGGATGTGATAGGTGTGAATAGCTATGAACAATTTTTTATGTATGACTGAGAAGGTTGTATGAATAATCAAGTTGTTCGACTTGTGTTATTCATTTTGTCATGTTCCATTAAGCAATCTATTTATAATAGTTATTGTAACCGTTCACCTGATCTCACCTCATAGAAAGTGTCGATAGTGAAGTAGTGATGAAGTGGATAAGGTGGAGGGTGTGCTTACTAATCGTTCCCCACTTTGTTTGAGGATGAATGGACGATTTCTCACCCACCTCTCCTCTACTCAACTGTTAATCGAACTTCCCAGAGATTTTCTCTTTAGTGGGTGCATGATGTTGTTTTAAATAGTGGTAACAGATTCGATACTCATACTTGTAAAGATTTGATTTTTAAACCTAATTTTTAATACTAAAAATAAAGAAGATTAAAGTAAAATTGATTTCAAATTATGGAAAGAACTGAGACTAAGAATTCCACCATTAGCCAATTTTTTTCAAGTAATTTAGCATTAATAATTATCTTGCAATTCATATATTTAATTTATTTAAAATATTGCCAAAGTTAGATTTCCAAAAGAATAGTTTTAAATCAAAAGTATGAGACATCAAAAGCTCTAAACTCAGCATGACCCATCAAAAGAAAACTCAACTAATTGATAAAAATCATTTTTTTCAAATTTAATTCAAAACAAATAATCATAAAAGAATTGCAAAAAATTAATAAAATAAGAATTACCTCTTTATTATTGGAAATATGGTTTCCTCCGTCGCCCCAACAATAGGGTCTAGCTCATCATGCTCAAAACACTCTCAAAAGATTTCTACATGGCTCAAAAGTGCTTGAAAAGAAGAAAAGAAGCTAAAAATAATAAAACAAGAAATCTGTAACGTTTTCTGGGCGTTACAGATTAACTGTTGCAATGAAGATGAAGATAAACGTTGTTGAGCGGTTGAAGAAACCGTTGCAGCTGAAGATAAACGTTGCAAACCTGAAGATAAACGTTGTTGAACGGTTGAAGAAACCGTTGCCTTTTCTTTGTTCTTCCCGTCTTCTTCAGCAGCAACAGCACAGAAAGTTCCTGAACTGATTTTCTTTGCTCTGTTTAGCTTCCTGAGCTCGACACAACCTTCATAATCTCTTTTGTGACTTGATACAACCTTTTTCTACACCACAGGGCCCTCAAATCTCGAGAGAATCTCTCTTCTTTTTTTTCAATTGAAGTTTTGGGAGTTTTCTCCCCTCCTCCATGTCTACCTGTTTTTCTTCGATCTGTTTGTTACTTATAGGTTTAGTAAGCCTAACTGATCCTCCTAAGTCGATAAGGACCCAATTTCCTCTCCAAATCAAACCGAAACTCTAATTTATCTAATACTCTTTTAATTTATCGAATACTCTTTTAAATCCCGAAAATCTCGGTCTTGAAACACCACAGATAATTTCTCATGCATAGCTTTTGTTTCCCACCATTTTCTATTTTCAAACGAAGGGGAAGGGGTGCCCCTATCCAAAACGCAGGTGCCCTTATCAGAGCTTCCGGGTGCTTTTATCACTCTTTAAGACAATTTTTCCACAAATTTTAATTTCCCAAAAATACCTACAAACACATAAAATCACACAATAAGTACAAAATCGAGCACTAACAAAATAGATAATTACGGAAAAATTAGACATAAAAATGTGTCTATCAGTGCACTGCTGCACCACGTGTTGTAGACCGCCATACAAAAACCACAATTAATATCCCCATATTTGTGACATCTTTGGTGTCTCGTATAATTTTGGTAGCATTAAACACTACTAATGTGAAGTCGAATGAGACTTGCTTTGTTAGTCTTTTGACTAATGGCTTGTCATTCTTGCCTAGTATGCTGAGTCTAGCAAGATTAATTTTTTACAATTTAAAATAAAATATTTATTTTAATTTATTGAATTTATGAAGAACAATGTGAGTTCATATATGTCAATTAGCATTGATGAGCTGAGTATGGAAAAACATATGCTGAGAGAAGCAATAGTGCTAAATATATCATAGACATAGAGTCTGAATGGTTTTGATATTGGTAGTTGTGGAATATCATTATGTCAGCTGAGGCAGCAATGATGTTTTGATGATCTTGTTGGATTGGTTAGCACAGGTGTAATGAGATTGTTGGATCGATCAAAGACCATATAAATATATATATATATATATATTATAAGGAAGAAGGGTGCTTATGTAGCCGGATATATCCGACCGTCCAAATTGTCATCCTACGACACGGATCGACCGATTTTTAAGATATATAGTCGTCCGTTAAATCATAGATATAAAATCAAAATATATATCCGTCTGTTGAATCCTTAGATCTACGGCTAAGATTTTATTATTTTTTGACGGTAGAGATTATAGCGTGTCCCGGAATAAAGCTAGCCCTAGCATAGCCACTGAACCTAGACAGGCTAATCTTAGGTTTGCTACGACTAAGTTTCATAATATAATTAGATTTCTTAATATAACTTAATTTCCTAATTAAAAACGACTAATATTAATACCAAATATTAATTTTTAAAAGAATTTAAGGTCCCGGCTAATTTGACCCGACCAACAAAACACCGACTAATCCTAAACACGGCTAACCTTAGGTTTGCCATGACTAAGTTTCCTAATATAATTAAATTTCTTAATCGAACTTAATTTCAAATATTAATTTCTAAAAGAATTTAAAGTGTACGACCCCGACTAATTTGACTCTACCAACAAAACATCGGGTAATCTATAGGCTCAACTACCTATATATGTATATCTTACAATGTTTGATATGTCAAGCATTAACAGGAATTTGTATGGGCATCGATTCGTATGAGCATCAACTCGTGTGAGCATCAACTCGTATGAATGCTAGTGTTAGTAGTTGTGAAATATTTAGTTTCATCATAATGTTAAATGGTTTGAGAAACAAAGTAGAGAAACTGGAATATTTACTTTGGAGGAAGAACCAATTAAAATATTAGTGGTTGGACCATTTTAATTATTGGTAGCAGACCACTTTAAAAATAATTGATAGCATGACCAATTAAATTATATTCCTTAATTGATAAAACCTTAATATGACGGATGAACCAATCAAAGAGTGGTAGAAGGACCAACCAATCTGGAGAGAGGGACCGACCAATTGGTGTGAAGAGGACCGACTGGGAAAAAAGGACGATCCGAGAGGGAAAGATGGAAAGTACGAAAGGGAAAGAGGGAAGGTCCGAGAGGGAAGGTACCAACCAAGGTGGTGGACCGACCAATATGATGGAGCACAGGTTGGTGATCGCGGGACCATTCCTTGTCGTTTCACATATCATATGGTCTCTCTAGCAATATTTTGATATATTTAGTAATAATACCTAGGAGAGAGAATTTTGATGTAAAGATCAACTTGTGTGAATATCAAATTTTAGAAAATATTAAAATAATAATATTAAAATATATTAGATGGTAGCTTGACCATTCCATATTGCTTTGCACATCATATGATCTTTGAAGCAAAAGAGAATCTAGGATTTTAGTAGAAATAGCAAAAGAGTTTTGATATGAAGAGGAAATCCTAGGTAAAGGATAAAATAATAAAATAATAAAAAATCATAAAGAAAGTAAAAGAGTGGGACCGGCCACGGGATGGTCGGCCGTTCGGTCGACGCCGGTCCCGCAACTCCTTTTTTATTTCTTTATTATTTCTTCCTCTCTTAAGACCATCTTCTCTTAAGAACTTTATTGCTATTATCTTAAGACCATTCGTATGTGAATGAATGAAATTTTTCGTTGATTTTCGTCGTCAGAAAATTCAGGTATAATACCCTTTAAAAAAACGATATAGATTCTTCATATGATGTCTGTTTTTGATGGTTAATCCCAATTCAGAATTAAAAAATTGTCAGTTATCTCCTAACACGGAAAGATTTTCGTTTAGAGCTTTTTTTGGAAACCAAACGAGGAAAACAACAACCGTCCATGAATGTTTGAGACAAAATTCTGGCAGTTTTTAGCTTGTACTACGTCTAGAATCCATGCCATATCTCCTCAACCGTTACTCAGAATAAGACACCCTTTTAATATGTTGTAGTAGACACATATTTGGTCGTTTTGATATATAAATTACCTCTTAATTCCTTACCATTTACTTCCAGTTCTTGAAGTCGTGCAGCGTGAGTTCCGAATACAAAAAGAGGTACTGGATTATTCAGCATTGATATCATATATTCTTATAGAATACTGAAAACTCACTCGGGTGTGACTCTAAAATTATATATATATATATATATATATATATATGTGTGTGTGAGTGTGTATTTCAGATAGGCTACAGGACCAGCATAGGATACCCATGCGGAATATAAAATATGAATTTCATAGTTCTAATGCCGGGTCAGTGACATATAAAATCCTAATATTTCTATGCTTTTACTGTCGGATAGAGGCAATTTTACTATTTTAGCCTTTGTCAAAAATCCACCATCTACACTTAGGAAAGATTGAAAATTTCCATAAAGCCTTATAAGTAGGGCTAACAGTCTGAGGGTTTTGCATATGATTAAACTGACCTGAGATTAATTTATAAGCATACTTTACCATAAATTGACCATTTTTATTGAATGGCCAAATCAATCTATCATGTCTGCTAATAAGGATTTTGGTTGACAGGATTGAATGAGCATTTTGAGGAGAGAAATATGCATTAACTAAATCAGACTTCCAAGTGTTGGTTTGTTTATTAACGAGTTTAGATACTGACTAATTGGGGTTAGGATAAGAAACGCAAACAAAGTGAGAAGAATTTGGAATCCAATTATCCTCGAAAGCTGAAATACTATTACCATTTCTTACCTGCTAAAGGGAATTATCCACAATAAAGTTAATACCATAACATAAACTCTTCCAAACATAAGAATAGTCTATGTTCTTGTTGTAATGCACATGATTACCATTCTTAAAATACTTAAACTTAAAAATCTTGACCCACAACTTCTGAGGATTATGAATCAAAATCCAAGCAGTTTTAGAAAGAAGAGAGAGATTAACATGATTTAGATTTTTGAATCCTAAACCTCCTTGAAGTTTGTAAGAAAAAATTTTGTTCCACTGCTTCAAGTACAAGCCTCCTGACTTAGATTGTAACACCCGCATTTTTTACAAAGGGGTAAAATAGTAATTTTATACACCAGGGGAAAAACAGTCGCTTAGGGGTAAAATAGTAATTTTACACATCAGAGACAAAACGGTCACTCAGAGGTAAAATCATAATTTTATACACTAGGTGCAAAACGTCACTCAGGGGTAAAATAATAATTTTACATACCATGAGCAAAACGGTCACTCAGGGGTAAAATAGTAATTTTACCAAAAGTCGGGGATGCTTACTTGAGGAAGTATCACTGCCTCTCTGTACAAGGTCAACTGCCTTGTCGCAAAAATGGTCCGACGGTAGATGAATGTCCTTTCCCCTCATTTTCTCTACTTGTATAAATACTCATAACACATATATAGGGAGGAGGTGTTGGTTAGAAATTGATGTTTACTCAAGAAAGCATCATTGACCTTATGAAGCTTACTCGAGGATGCTTACTCAAGGAAGCATCATTGTCTCATGTAGCTTACCCGAGGAAGCATCATAGTGCTAATGCACTATTATTCTTGTCGCGAAAGTGGTGGAAGTTTGTATGTGCAGTCAATGGATGTCCATTACCCTTCTTTTCAAAACATATGGAAATGCGCTTAAGACATATATAGGGAGGGGGCCTTGGTTGAATGTGCATGAGCGGTAATGCACATTTTATGCGATGTAACTTATACGTTGGTGCATACTTGACGCGTAAGCGTCAATATGCTTGTAGCTTAACCGATGAAGCTTGAATTATACAAAAGCATCATTCATTCGTGGTGATCACTCGAGAATGCTTATTTGCATATTATGTGGCATTAATTATGCACAATCTTGTGCATATATTACGAAAGTCCCTTGGCCTATAAGGACTAGGCTTTGCTTGGACTTTGGCCTTGCGACAGAAGTTGGAAATTTTGGTTACGTGAATTGTATATGCCTAAGCATATCCTTTCGAAAAAATTGGCCTTTAGCATCTATGTTAGCTTTGCCTTAATAGGATTAAGTTGCTTGTCCCTTTCGAGATGACCCTTTGGATGAACTACGATCATGCTTGATCCCTTCATGGTATGAGTTGGGTACGTAGGCATCTGCAATGCAATGCTTATGTGGTACAAAATCTTGTCGCTCATATCATCTAATTTTGAGGTGATTGCGGAACTTTGTTAACTCATATCATCTGGCTCGATAGTGCAAAGCAAGAGATGATTGTTACCACACTTGATGAGGTAGTTGCATCCCATTTACTGGATGTTTATACTTCCTATCAAGCTATATGGCATGAATGGTATATGCAAGGAGCAAAGGCTCTGATAGAGCACGAGAAGGTTGCCTCGTTTGTGCACCCTTGACAAGAGCAAGATCAGTGGATGCATTCAGCGCATAGTCGAAGCAGATTTAAGAAAATAGGAAAATAGGTCTATAATGGCATATGCGCTAGTCAAAGGCATGAATTAAGCCTGGAAAATGCTAGAAAGTAGGTGATGCATTCCAAAGGCATCATCATTTGCTTTTGTGGCCTTGGACCCTTTGCAGAAACAAGGGTGAGTTAGAGCAGTATAGAAACTACGTTTCGAGTATCATGCTTGCAAAGTATGCTTGGAAACGAAAATATACCTGCATTTGCCCAGCGAGAAGTTAAGTTTTAAGGCCCGGTCACTGTTGTTTGAGTGGCGTATCAGGGAGTTCTGATCTGCCTTCATGACACCGCTCTGGAGGCGGAATTTTCCGGTCTGTCACTGTTGGTATCATAGCAAGTTCCGAGAAAACACTAGGGACTGTGAGTTTGGACTTGTCATTGTTTGCATTGTAATGTGACTAACAAAAATTTCCTTTTGTTAATAAGGAATCGTAAAGATAAAGAGTTGGAAAATCAGAGCAAGTGTCAATACTAAGAAAAAGTGTAACTACTATGATAGTTACTCAGTTAAGATTTAGATGCACTTGAGGGTTCTATGAGTTTGTCAGGCCTTCTTAGGCGTTTTTACCATACTGTTGGTAACCCGGAAAACCGTTTATAACGGTGGTAGACAACGGGACTGATCATCCACACCCGTCATGGACAGTGTGTGTAGTCAAGCCGGCTAGCTCCAACTTACGAGTGGCAACCCGAAAGACTGTCTGGGATAGTAGGCTTGCATCTGACTGCTCTGGCATTTGAGTTTGGTCCTCACGGTACTAAGTAAAATATTGCTTGTCATATTTGATTACCCTTTCATCCATTGTGAACTTTGGGGACTCCTAAGTGTTATGGTATGGGACATGCACTTAGGATCTCTTGTTGACAAACCCTTTTGCATTTCTGAGCATGTGGCATAAGATACATGTTTAGGAATCCAAATCGATTTTCTTGGTAGTGTTGTCAACCTTTTTGGGATCCATGGGTGTGCGGTACGAGACGTATGCTCAGAAGATCTCAATCGGTGTTTACGACAAATCGTGGACCCTATAGGATTCTGAGGTATGCAGTATGGGACGTATGCTCATAAGGTCCTAAGTGGTGTTCTGTTCATAAGAGACATTGGGATCCTTACATGATTTCGGCGTATCATGATATGGGACATATGCACATGAAATCCAAATCGATGAAGCTTTTCCAACATAGTTTTTAAGTTGAACTTCGGGACGAAGTTCTTTGAAGGATGTAATAGTGTAACACCCGCATTTTTGATGAAGGAGTAAAATAGTAATTTTAAATACCAGGGGTAAAAAGGTTACTCAGATATAAAATAGTAATTTTACACACCAAGGAAAAAACGGTCACTCAGGGGTAAAATAATAATTTTACACACCAGGGGAAAAACGACCACTCAGGGGTAAAATAGTAATTTTATCAAAGTCGGGGATACTTACTTGAGGAAGCATCACTGCCTCTATGTTGCATACTCGAGAACGCATTGTAGTGCTAAGACACTTATACCGTGATGCATACTCAAGGATGCATCACTGGTATGACGGTAGATGAATGTCCTCTCCCCTCCTTATCTTTACTTGTAGAAATGATAGTAAGACATATATAGGGAGGAGGTATTGGTTGGAAATTGATGCTTACTTAAAGATGCATCATTGACATAAACAACCTAATAGGGACTAATTATTTTACCCAATAGAGGTTTCATCCTATTTACAATGATCTTTGAGATGATCTTATAATTAACATTGCACAAAGAAATTGGTCGGAAATCAACTTGGGAATTAGGATTATTAATTTTAGGAATTAACGAAAGAAAAGTATGATATATCTTTTTTTAAAGATTTCTAGAATCGAAAAAACTATTGATAATTTTCCAGACATCTATTATGAAAAGATCAATAATTTCCTTGTAGAAACCTGGAGGAAAATCATCATGCCCTGGAGCATTCCATGGCGTCATTTGGTTTATAATATCAATGATTTCTTGCTGAGAAACTGGTCAATAAGTCAATATTATCACTTTCAGAAATGCAGGAATCAATACAGTTTAGAAATTTATAATTTCGAAAAGGGGTTGAAGTAGTACCGATTGAGCTGAAGTGCCTAACCAAATTGTTTTCAAGACTTAATCTATCACTAATCCATTGACCAGACTCCAACTTGAGTGCATTTATGTGATTGAAGTGTTTTCTCATAGTCACATGACTACGATAAAAACCCATGTTTCTATCAAAAGATTTAATAAACTCTTGTTTTGATTTTTGTGCATAAAATTCTTCCTGTACTTTTTGCCAATTGTCTAAATCAGTTTCAGTTTGTCTAACTTGCTCTAAGTTCTAAGTAGTATATGGAAGACTATTCAGATTATTAATAAGGTTACCAAGAGTTTTAACCTTTTAATTTATATTGTTGAAATGATTAATATTCCAATTTTTTAGATTTTTTTGACAGCTCTAAGCTTGTTGGTTAATTGATTTGGGGATGATCCTTTGAAAGAGGTGGAGTACGCAGTTGGATAACCTCTTTGACAGAATTATCCTGACCCTAACACTTGAAATATCAATATGGCTTATAACCTTGAGAATACATAGCATTCGTCTCCAAGATAATTGGATTATGATCACTGCCTATAGTGTGAATATGGTAAATTTTGGAAGAACCATAATGATTGAGCCAATGACTATTTCCAAAACCCTGTCTAGCTTGGCACAAATGAGACTATCACCAGACTGTTTATTATTCCAAATGAATTGATTCACAATATATCCTAGATCGGATAAATCATCACTATCAATTGTATGTTGAATGCAAGGAAATTCAGAAGTTGTAGGGATTGATAAAGTAGACCTTTCATGGGATGCATAGTAACATTAAGATCTCCTATGGTCACCCAAGGCATAGTTTTTCTAGCACCTATTTTAGAAATGTAATTCCATTGTTGCATTTTCTCATCGTGGTACACAGAACCATATAAGAAAATAGCGAGGAACTCATGTTTACTAGGGTCAAAAGACATTAGACAAATTGATCATTTTGTCAGTGTTATGTGCTATATCACAATTGAACACAAATTTCCATAAAAAGGCAATACCCCCAACAAGACCAATAAAAGGAAAAAATCCAAGAATTTAGATAGTTATCTCTATGAAGATATTAATCCATTTTCGAAGAATTATTTTTTGTTTCGCATAGGAATATCATATCAGGATTTTGATCCCTGATCAAGTTCCAAAGCAAAGATCTGATCGTAGGGTTTTCGAAGCCTTGACAATTCCATGACGGAATTCTCATTATAAACCAATGAGAACCATCTAGGTAAAACTTATTTAAACACAAAGATCTCTGAGATAAAAGACAGCAAATGATAAACAGAGACTCAATTTTACTATCTGAACTACCTGAGCTAATGCACCAGAACCCACCATGTAATATGTCCCTATAGATGGTATGTAACATGTTACATACACATGTAATTATATACTACCTCTGTTTATTAAAAAAAATATTATTATTTTTTCATTTTAATTTACCGTTTCTGGAAAAGAGATTCTTTTCCAAAAACGGAGGGATCTAACGTGAGATCCGGGTCCTTCAGCTAACATTGCTAATATTGTTGTCTCTTTGAGATCTGGTCAAAGCTCAACCTCTATTTGAAATCTGGTCAAAGAGATAATTTTGACCCGAATCAACCTCTATTTGAAATTTCTTAAAATTTCTTAAAAACTTTGTCAACATTAGCTCAAAGATCAAATAGAAACAAGTCACAAGAGCTCAACCTCTCATATCAGTTGGTATATATTCTTCTCCTTCACACATCGCTTTCAGCAAAAGAAAACAAAAAGAGTTTCTCACTCTACAGTGTATGTCATCACAGACTCCAAGTAATTCTGAACTGAATCTTTGGAATCATGGAGTCCAAATGTTTAACCCTTCATCTTTATCATCCTCAAATCTCCCTTTCATCTGCAAACCTACAAAAATCATCATCAAAACCTTACTTCTCTCAACTATACACAGCTAGCAAGTCAACTACTAGTACCCCACATCATCGCTTATATCACAAAGAATGTAATAATTTTTCTTTTTTTTCAGTTGTTATGGCATCAAAAAACTCTGACCAAGAAGTTGGATTTAATGAATTCAAAGAATTTGATCCAGATTCAGGTCTTATCAACAATGATCTTAAACCAACAACACAAGATCAACGAACATTTTCTGGCTGGGAAATGGCAAGTCTTTGGATAGGATTAGTAGTAGGTGTTCCTGCCTATTACTTAGCAGGAAGTTTAGTTGACCTTGGAATGTCATGGTGGCAAGGAATCGCAACTGTAGTTGCAGCCAATATCATTCTGTTAGTTCCTTTAGTTCTTACGGGCGATCCGGGTACTCGTTATGGTATCTCATTTCCCGTGCTTGCTAGATCGGCATTCGGAATCCATGGTGCTCATATACCAGCTCTTCTTCGAGCTTTGGTTGGTTGTGGTTGGTATGGTATTGAAACCTGGATTGGTGGTGAAGCAATTTTTCTGCTGTTGCCGGAATCAATTAAGTTATCTGCATTCGCGAAATCCTTACCACGGCTTGGTACTTCTCCACTTGAATTCTCTTGTTTTATTGTGTTCTGGTTAGCTCAATTAGGAATTGTTTGGAGAGGAATGGATGGAATTCGACAACTTGAAAAATATTCAGCTCCAATTTTGATAGCATTAACTTCTGCATTACTTGTTTGGGCATATATCGGTGCAGGTAGTTTTAGCCATATGTTCTCATTATCTTCAAGTTTATCCAGTTCTCAGTTCTGGGCACTTTTTTTTCCTTCTCTAACTGCAAATATAAGTTTTTGGGCTCCTCTGGCACTAAATATACCGGATTTTACCCGCTATGCAAAATCACAGACCGATCAAATTCTCGGTCAAGCAGGACTTCCGGTTTTCATGGGAGCATTCACTTTTGTTGGCCTTGCGGTCACCTGTTCTACTAGTGTAATATTTGGTCATGTGATCTCCAATCCAATTGAACTTCTAGGGAGAATTGGAGGTGTCTTTACTATGATACTTGCTATTGTTGGTATCAGTCTTGCTACTATTACCACCAATATTGCCGCCAATGTTGTCGCACCTGCAAACGTTTTAGTCAATCTTAGTCCCTCCATCTTCACATTCAGAAGAGGAGCTCTCTTAACTGCAATCCTAGGTATTGTTTGTCAGCCATGGAGACTTCTTAAATCGAGTGAGAGTTTTGTGTACACTTGGCTAGTTGGATATTCAGCTTTATTAGGTCCGATTGGAGGGATAATGCTGGCGGATTACTACATTATTCGCCGTACCAAGTTAAATATCAATGCTTTATATACGGCTAATCCTCTTGGTACTTATTACTACATTGGTGGATACAATTTAGCAGCAATGGCTGCACTATTCATCGGTATTTTGCCTGTGATACCGGGATTTTTGCATAAGGTTGAAGTTATACATTCGGTACACAAAGCATTTATGGTCATTTACAATAATGCTTGGTTCATTAGTTTCTTCTCTGCTGGGTTTGTTTATTGGATTTTATCGTGTCTGAAAGGTACCCAGAAGAACTCTTCAAGTGCCGAATCACTACTGTCTTCTTGATTCATGTATGATTGTTTTAATTCTAAAGAATTTGAGATAGTTTCAAAATCAACCATCTGCCGTGGTATATATTTATGGTGAGTTTTGAGCTATATAAGTTTTGGGGCCCAAATTATGAAATGGTTTGTAGTTTTGTAAATCTAAACAAATCTAAAAGCATATTTGAATTCGATGCATAGCAACTAAATTACAGAAAGATATGAATTGCTTTCTTGAGTTTGATTCATGGAACTCAATTACTTTGTAATTTCAGTTGTTACATGAACCAAAGTACTGGTCTACTAGTATGGACAAGAATCGGGAGATCGAAAACACAAATGGGATCTAAGAGCATCTCCAACGGTGATTTTAATCAAAACCCGCTGAAATAATTGCTGGCTTCAAATCTAATTGAAAAAACTAGTCAACAATGCGATAATCATAGTCAGGAAGTCATCCGAGAGTCCAATCCAACGGTGATTTGGATCGAAAGCTCATATTCCTTGACCGAGTTCAAGTAAAAATGGGACCAGAGTCCAGACGGTGTTTTGACCGAATTTGTCATAGTTGGACACAGAAATCGGCTTTCATGACTGAGTTGGCAATTGGTCAATGTGGAAGATTCTGATCAGTCTTTGGAGAAGCGAAGCCACCGGTCAAACAATATGGGCAAACCCAGATTTCACCCCTTAGATTTTTTTTTGAAGCATACCCCTTAGATATATAACGCGTAAAAAGGTACAGAATTAAAAATTAAAAATAAAACATAATTAAAATTAGGGCGGCTAATTTAGTTAAATATACCTCCAACATTATGGGATTCTAAATCAAAATGCCTCATTTCATCAAAAAAATAATTAAAATTAGTGATTCCGGGGTATATAAAGGAAGAACGCCCATAGGAAACATTGCTCGGTATTGAGTATTTTAAATTTTTATTTTCGAAATCAGGTTGTTTTGTTTTTTCATATTTCGTGGAAGTCGAATTCATGTTATAATTGCACAATTCTAAACCAATCTGATATTTTTTATACGTGTAAAATCTGAATTTCACAGCTTAGGCCTTAGAGAATCAAAGCTTCCTAAAAAGGATCTCCATACAATGGGTTTAGCATTACTCCCTGGTTGCTAATCATGACTATTGGCATGCACTTAACATCCCTCTTTGACCCCCCACTGGCGTCTACATTAGGTCAGTGGGTAAAGTTTATACTCTAAAGCCAGTAGGTTTTTAATAGATGTGAAAAACAATATTTGTACAGAAGTTACAATTTTGAAATAGGTGTTTGGTTGAGATTTTACAGTATGTTTATGGTGATACTATATTTATTTTTATGCATATTTGATGTTATGTGTAGATTATGCTAAGTCTTAGACCCGACGGAACTCGGAAGTTTTTATCTTTGGTCGGGCGATAAGAAGATTGGTAAACTGGATAAGCAGTTAAGTACCAAAACTGGACTTTGAGTATGTCACAGTGACACAGTCACAAATTCACCATTTGAGAGTAGCTCTCTCAATTCGAAGTATCCTCAGCTCTTGGCATGCGAGACAGAGTTAACGTTTGGATTTTTAAGAGTACCCTCTAGTTGTTCAGGGGGTTTGTTTTATTACTAGTAACTACTATGCTCGTATGACTAATTTTCTAAATATGTCATCTTGAGTTTCTAATATAATAACCTTGGTCAAAATTTTCAACCAATACCAGTTAGTCCTCGGCATGCAAATCCAAACCTCGTATAGTACTCTTAGTAGTCGGTAGTTTTTCCATTTCCTACTATAAAAAGGGACCTCCCAATTAATGCTACTTCAGCACCGCAAATCCTCATCTATCTTTAATTAGATGCATTTACGGGCCTCTATTGCTTTAATTCACCGTATCTGATTAGGTTGATTTTTGGTAGACATTACACTTAAGTTCTATCTCTCCCTCTCTACTCTCTCTCGCACACACATAAAAATCACCGCAATGGAATTGGCGAGCAAAACAGATGCCGAATGGGATAATTAGAAAAATGCCCTAAAAATGGATACCTAACCCGTAAAATTAAATTGTTGGAAAAATACCTCACAGTTATTTTTTCCATCCAAAAAATCAATATCACGAGATTGAATGGTCAATATATCATCTGATGAGATATCATTGGAAAAAGAAATTACCAAATCACCCTTTGTATCTGCAAAAGATGACACGTGTTTATGTGGTCGGGCTAAGTATCTTACACGTTTATTTTCACTTTGTGTCTGTAAAAGAACAAAAAACCCTAGCCGCACCACCCTCCATTCATCTTCTTCTGCTGAACCTCCATTCTTCTTCTTCTTTCTCTAACGGCAGAAAAAACCCTAGCCGCACCCTCTATTCTTCTTCTTCTGCTGAACCTCAATTCTTCTTCTTCTTTCTCTAACGGCAGAAAAAACCCTAGCCATCACTTTTTCCATCTTCATCTTCTTCTGCTATTTACCAAAAATAAGTTCTTCAATTCAATAGAACCCTAGCCGTCGCCGATCACAGTTGGTGATGAACCCTAGCCGTCGCCGTTCTGCTCTTCCTGTTCTTCAAATTTGAATGTTGGTGATGAATCCATTACAATCCAAGTAAGTCAGATGAAATTGGGAGTTTTCCTGTTTGTCTCTAAATTGTGGGTTTTCACTGAATTTTTCTTAAATTAGGGTTCATTCAATTGGGGTTTTTCTGTTTATTGATGAAATTGAATTTTTCTTAAATTATGGCTGTTAACTGCCTATATTCGGATTCATAATCCACATTCTTCTATTTGTTTAGTGTAATTTGCACAAGGTTCAAGCTTCAAGGGATTAACTTCTTAATAACAACAAAGACGGCTACAACTGTGACAGTCCGCACCCAATTATCCCATGGTTCAAGTGAAAATTATGATGTTTGCATAATGGGAGTCCATGCACCTGATGCTTTGAGTATGGTAGGAAATCAAGTAACATATGAGGAAAAAAGAATACTTGGAGCTTTCCAATATGCTAGCAGGTACCATTTACATTACCAAAATGTTTCCAGTATTGAAATCTAAGTGTCAGAAAGTTTTGTCTACTCGAGAATGCAAGAGAAAACTATAATATGTTGTATTGGCATTTGTCACTGACATTTTCCTTCATCGTGACAAAAATCTAATGCCTCGAAACCAGGCAGCATGGAGTGCGTGGAATTTTCTTGGGAACACAGGAAACAGAATCTGCGTACTCCAGGTTGGTGATAGATCAAACATTCCATGTGTTTTATTTGTATTTTATACCTTGCTAAATGGTCAACAAGTCATCCAATTCCTTCAGTTGCTGCCTCAAAAGCTTCTCTTGAGCTTGATCAAATCCAAGGCAGGAGAGGAATATGGTTTTGTGGAGCATATCAGGGTGAGCTCTACTTTTTATTTTTCAGTTACTGTCATTGCAGAACCTGTTTCTACTGAAAAAATATGATAAAAGAAGATAATTTATGCGACGCCACTTGTACTCTTTATGGAACAGAAGTTTTTTTTATTTTAATTTTTTGTCTATGATATACACAGTTGCACATAAAAACTTGGTTTGCCTTGTATTTACCACAAACCTTTATTGGCAGGTTATGGCTTCCATGAGGATGGACTAGTGAACCAGAGATGGGCAGGATTGTTACTTGTAAGCTTCAGAATGAGAAGAAAAAGAAAAACAGTTGTAGTTTAAACATCCCTGTCCAGATTACTAGTGAACCAGCAAAACCTGTAGTTGAGCACCATTTCTCCACATTCTACATACATACATGTATCCAGGTACTGGTGAATACAACAAGTTTTATGGTGATGGGGTTGACACCTATGCTGGTTGTAACACACGACTCTAGAAATCAACCACTAAATTTGATTCTGGTTGTGGCTGGACACCGTTTTTTGAGGGTCTTCCTGGAGCCATTACTCGCACTGTGTTAATAGTGTCTCTCTCAAGTTTAGCCCTGGTTCTTAGTCCCTCTTTGTCCAAGTTCACTATACATGCTGTTTCTGTAGGTGACCAGTGTAAAATCCTGGTGCTTTAAACAATATCAGTGTTTTCTGCTACTTTGAATAATAATATTTCATGTTTGTCTCCAAGAATATTAAAGGTTGAATCATGAATGTTATAATACAAAATGAGGTTGTTTTCGTTGATCCCCTCGAGCTTGTATTCGTTTGCTGGAATTGCTCTATTCAGATGCCGGCCCCTTAAAAAACGGTTTGATCAATTACCTAGTGCATGTCATTGTTCACCTTAATCACAGCAATTCTTGAGCTGATTCCTTGTCCAAAGAAACCCATAAGTACGTGGTTTGTACTAATGCAATGGATGCAAATATTAGACCTTCATTCCCCTGAATCCTGATTCTGCTACATGACCAGCTGAATCCAAATCCAAATAGGTGTTGGGAAACGAAATCCTGCCACGTGTCAAAGTTCTGATTTTGTGTACAGGCTCCACGTTGATCAGCTAAACTATCACATGTTAAAATCCTGATTCAGTCAAACTGCCACGTGTCAAAATCCTGTGAACTTAAAGGACATGTTAAGTATTTTTACAAAAAAAAGTATATTTACACAGTTTTAATTGTAACCGTTCATTAAATGAGGCTGCCATGTGGCGAAATTGTGAAGAAATGATAATTTTGTCTAAAATTTCACACATGTAAACACATGTGTGCTTAGTTTGACTACTTAACCCCGTTTGGATGGAAAAAATAACTGTAGGATATTTTCTCAACATTTTAATTTTATGGATTATTTTTAAAACGGGGTATCCGTTTTTGGGATATTTTTCAAATTATCCCATGCCAAATTAAGAGAGCTAGATTACCAGAAAGGAGTTATTCATTTATGCAACAATGGGATTACTAAAGTTCCTGACAAGTATGTGTTGTCGGTTAAGGAACGTCCCGTGTTAGAGGTTGCTGGATTAGATCAACATAAAACAACAAATCTTGATTTAAAGTTGCCAATCATCGATTTTGACAAATTGCAGGGTTCTGAAAGACCCCAAGTTCTTAACTCACTCAAAGAAGTTTGTGAAAATTATGGGTTCTTTCAGGTACGTAGGTCTTAAAACGAGTACTTATATAATGGGTTTAAACATAAGTCTGTATTAATAGCTCAAACTCAATAACAATGGGATACGTTTGTGTTTTGTAGGTTATTAACCATGGTATTCCTCGTGATATTTTACGTGACATGATAAGCGTTAGTCAACAATTTTTCGACCTTCCTTTTGAAGAGAAGTCAAAATATACGTCAGCTGATATGCGTGAACCTGTTCGATACGGAACTAGTTTTAGTCAAAGCAAAGATGGTGTTTTCTGTTGGAGAGACTTCTTGAAACTTACGTGCACCCCTTTATCAGATGTTCTTCCTCAATGGCCTTCTTCTCCTCTTGAATTCAGGTTTGCCGTGCATTACTCTAATTCGATAAGCAGCTGTCAAGTTGAACAGTATGTTTATTAATCAAACTTTGTGACTGATGATTTGAAACAGATCGACAGTGCATTCTTACTCGAGACAAACATATAGTTTGTACATAACGCTCATGGAAGCTATTCTAGAAACCTTAGGGTTGGTTAGTGACGACATGGACGGTACTATGACGAACGATAGCCATGCTAATGACGACAAGTATGAAGACGACGTTTTAAAGCAATTCGAAGATAGGAGCCAGCTCATTGTCATAAATTGCTATCCTCCATGCCCTGAACCTTACCTTACTCTTGGTATGCCACCGCATTCCGACTATGGTTTCTTGACATTACTACTTCAAGACAATGCTCAGGACTTCAAATACAACACCAAGACAAATGGGTAACTATTGAACCGATCCCAGGTGCTTTTGTCGTCAATATCGGTGATCATCTTGAGGTAATGAACCAAACTTAAAATTACTTCAAACTTGAATTATAATTCGCTGAAACTAATATTGATTTGTTTTTTTCATCGAAAGACAAACTGATATTGGATTAGTTGATTGAGTTTTTTGTTTTTTTGTTTTTGTTTTTTTGTTTTTTTTTTTGTATGGATGGAACAGATTTTTAGTAATGGAAGATAAGAGAGTGTGTTGCATAGGGTTTTTGTCAATTCTTTACGGTACAGGATATCTGTCGCGTCATTGCACAGCATACCTTTGGACAGTATGATTCGACCCTCACCAAAACTCATTGACGAAGAAAACCCAAAGCTTTACAAGGATACCGACTTCAAGTCGTTTCGGAATATATATCATCGTGTGAACCTAAAATGAAGAATTTTCTCGAGTCTAGAAAATTGACTAATTAGAAAATGATTATACTATTTCAAAAATTGGCAGGAGTATCGCTGGGCATTTTGAGTTTTTTTATTGACTTTATATCTTGTATTTGTACTAATGTCTCGGCATATTTAACTTCTCATAACAGTTGTTTTTCGATTAATTTTTTTTTAATAAAATTGACATATAACTTATGTTGCACACTAGGTTCGATGAAATTTTTTGATTTGGTGCCCGTCGCGATACATTAAACCTTGATTACAGACTCGATGACGTCATCTTTAAAGGAATTTACAATTGTTACCAGCTTGTAATCAATCAATAATCTTGTAATCAAACCTGCTGGATATGCTGCAAAGACCGATTATGAAGGAAATATTTCTTTCGAATTTGTTTCAAGCACATAGAATTGGTGTTGAAAAATATGAGTTTATTGTGTTTTTTTAAACCCACATAAAATTCTTGTTTAATAAAAGAGAAAACCTAAGACTCTTACCAAGTTTATCTTTTTTTTTATTAATAATTTTATTTTTAAAAGATTCGTCAATCATTAATAGCTGGTTGTTTCGTTTTAGGTTTAGTAGAGAGAACACTTAAAGAGTAGTATCGTCCGGCTTACATCCACCATAAATCAGCATTCTATTAAAATTTTCAAATGTCGATCAAATTTATGATTCTGAACAAAAGCGGCAATCATCATTTCAAGTGATGACATTTTTAACTGACAGTCTGATACTGAACAGAAAAGGTTGTTCATGTCTCCAACGTCACCAACAACTTTAGCATATCCTGGAATCATAGTAGTCAAAGAAATTACTGATTCAGCGGCATTTGATCAAAAATCAACCTTGCATTCATCACATCACCATTACTTCTAGAACCCCAAATCTTAATATCAAGATACCTCGTTATCAAGAACCAACCTTGCATTCTTCATCACAGCTGTTTCTGCCGAATTTCTCATGGGCAAAAAACAACCAAAAATCCTAATAAAAGATAAACGAAAATGAAGATAACAAAAAGGATTTAACGTGGTTCGGCCATGATTAGCCTACATCCACGGGTAATGAAGTTGGAGTTCTTATTCATATCTTGGTTACAGTTGAAAATGAAGCAAAGGAAGCCTCCATCGGCCCAAAAGTCTTCTTCTTCTTCTCTTAAAATTGTATTTATAGGGATAAAATAGATGATAATTATTAAAAAGCCCTTTGCCACATGTCATCAAAGTTCGCCACGTGTCGATGGAGATTCTTCTAAGCTCATCATGTGTCGTAGAGGATTCACCACGTTTCGCCATGTGTCAACGGGATCCGCCACGTGTTCTTGACTTGATGCATCGGGATTGATGACGTCACTTCGGGAAAATGATGACGTCGCTTCGGTCCAAATTGGGGTTCGGTCCAAGTTGGGCATCGGATTTGATGACGTCACTTCGGGAAAATGATGACGTCGGTTCGGGATCGGGACGTGATGACGTCGCTTCGGGACGTGATGACATCGCTTCGGGATCGGGACGTGATGACGTCGCTTCGGGGTCGAGACGTGATGACGTCGCTTCGGGACGTGATGATGTCGCTACGGGATCGGGACGTGATGACGTCGCTTCGGGATCGGGACGTAATTGATGACGTCGGTTCTGGACGTGATGACGTCACTTCGGGCAAACATCATTTTTTCCCCAACAACTTGCCCCCTTTTCTTGAGAGTTGTTTGAAGAAAAAGTCTTAAGAAAATTACCACTCGTCCCGTCTGAATCATAATGTGGTTGTTGATGTTGTTTATGCATTTCCATGTTATGTTGCATTTTTGTTCCTATAAAACAAAATTATATATATATATATATATATATATTGATCGTTAGTTTTTCACCACAAGGTTCCTTTGAACCCTGGGTTGGAACTTTTTGCGATGAATCACTTCTTTCCATGGAGTTATGACATTTATGAAATATTTAGGTTAATCATATTGTTTCATGAGTACAATGGATCGAAGTACGTATATCTCAACATATGTAATTCGAGATCCCACACATACGAAACAAACTCGAACCAGGGGTAAGATACAGGGTTGGTCTCGAACGTACTCTGGAAATGATAACTTCTTGTTTGTATTACGATTATGTCGTTAATCGTAAGCGCTTTCCAGAATAAGATGTTCCTGGGGTAAATGAATTTTGATTATGTCGCCAATCGTAGCGTTTTCCAGAATAAGGTGTTCCCGGAGTAATTGAATTTTGATTATGTCGCCAATCGTAGCGTTTTCCAGAATATGGTGTTCCTGGAGTAATTGAATTTTGATTATGTCGCCAATCGTAACGTTTTCCAGAATAAGGTGTTCCTTTGTAAATGCTTTGTTAATCATGGATAGTAGAGCTTTTTTAAGTATTGTGCATTCCATGGGTGTTGTAAGATTTCTCCTTGCATGTTCCTTAGCACATCATTATCACATGGCTGTCGCATCTCTTTGAAGGGAATCGCTGCGACCGTCAAATCTGACTTATTATATCATTAATTTTCGCTTTCAGTAGCTTCTCAAGTTGCTGCCGTATTTCGATTCCGAAACAAACTTGTTGTGTAAAAATAACTCACTTGATGGATTAACTATCTCAGACATTGAAGTCATTGAAGATGATGGTGTGAATGAACACATATAGCATTGAAGATATACATCGTTACTTTTTTGAGGCTCAAACTCTTGGTAGTAGAAGATAATTGGGTTGTGTTTTGTTGTGAAATGAGAATTTCATCCTTCTCCTTAGCTGTGAGCAGACGAGACTAGCATTGTTCAGTCCTCAACCAAGTTAACAATATCATCACATGTTGCAATCCTGTAATAGGGTGATTTTGCTAGAGAAAAAATGGGGAACTATGATCAATTTAATTATTGTATGGATGTTTATGAAAGAAGAACGCGATCCGCTGGACACAACCAGCATCAGTAACATCAAATATTTCGCGAATAAGAGGTTGCTTCCACATTTGAGCCTTCGGTACTTTCAACTGAAGTTATTGTCATTTGGGCCTTTGGTACTTTCGATTACTTCTTTGAATCCTACGAGATGTACTAGTCATTAAGTGCAAATTTAAATATTAACTCGTCATGGACATCATTTTCTTTTCTAAATGAACTCATTTCTTCTGTATCGGGCATAATGTATCGGGCACAGCTTGTGCGGTCATGCTTGAGCGGGAAATGTACTTGAGCGGAGCAAGTGGAGCGGCAAGCGCGGAGCACTTTCGGACAATGTGATTGGATGCTTCAAAGTTAAACTTGTGCGGGAAACAAATGCATTCAATCTTCCCCCACTTTCGTTCATCCCAATTGGTCGGTTTGAACTTGATTTTGTGGTGGGAATCTGTATCATTCGTAGTTTCATTTTGATTGTACAACTATGTAAAGATCATCATCTGGTGGGCTTGGCTACAGCCGGGCTTGATGCTTCGGCTTGAGATGGACGTTATTGTTCATTTGCAGCTTCGGTCCAGTCTTGTAGAGCGGACAATGTTGCGCTCATTCTTGCGATCGGGAAATGGTACCGGGAATTAATTCATCCTTTACTTCAAACTTCAATTGTAGATGCTCTCATTGGTTAATTTGAACCATTAGTAAAACTGGGAAGTCTTGTGATTGGTTGAAACAAATATGGAAAATGAAATTTCGTTTCTTCTCAAAATTCTGGCCAACTTGTCGTAATGCATTAAAGAAACTTCGTTCCTCTTCATGTATCCAAGCAGCCCATTGCCGTGTTGGTCTTTTGACAGCTTTAGGCCTAGTACGCTTTTGAGGATCAACTTCCTTCCTTCAGGATCATTACACTGAGCCTCTCAGGTTCTAAGTTACCGTTTGAGGTAAAAGTGAAAGGGTGCCATTGGATCTTCGAAGTGCTTGGGACATTTACAAGGTCATTGCTCGTAGAAGTAAATCTCAAAGCTGGGTCCTTGAAAAAGTGCAATTCAATAATATCACAAGGTAAGACTCCCATTTGCTTACTGAAAAGAGTATCTATAATAAGAACTTGGAGTGGGGCATCCAGATACAGTGGTTTGAATAGCTGGATTATTTCCACTGATCACATGCTGCTGTTGACGAAGTTCTGACAACAAGCTTCCTTCATTTGCTGAGTAGAAACATGCTTCATGTCCTCCCCTAGAGTTCTAAAATTCTGGTCATCAAGTCAATTAATATGAGCATAAACTTTGCTCATCATCAAATTGCATATAATTTTTGGCATAGTCAAATTGTGTTTTTTAAGTTCAGGTCCATGTACACCTAGTAGCAACTATCACGCCAGCCAAGTTTTGTCACCACTTCAAATTCGTAGCAGTAGCAGTAGACGTCTCTTCATCAAGTTTCTGCACTGTATTGCACCACTTCAAGTATCAAGTCATCAGTAGCAGCTCTGAACAGCTCTTCCAAGATAGCTCAAGCGCTCAAAGACCGCCGCAAGTGCAAACATCCAAAGCGACTTCATACAAAATAAGGAATTGAGGTGGTGAAATTAACAATAGCAACAAATTCTCGGTGCTGGTTCCTGTGAGTATTGTCGGCAATCATTTGCTTCTGGTTGTCTTCTTACGCCTTAGTTGATTCTTGTTTACCTCATTGGGTTGTTTCCCTCTTGATCATAAGCCTCAGTTTGTAGCTGAACACGAAAGATGTTCGTTTTTCCAGAGATGAGGAGGAGGAGGTCTAGCATGGTTAAACCTGTAGTGTGTTTGAAAGCACAAATGAGGAGGATCCTCGATGTTTTGTTGTTTGAAGTTGCTTCAGTGAAAAGTCAGACTAGTGATGCTGTTTTTTGTGCATTTTTTGTTGCAATCCAGCCTTGTAAAGCTGCTCTATTGTGGACAAATGAGAAGTAACCACAAGCTGATGGTGAAGAAACTGCTCTATTGATTGAACATCCCTTAATATAGCCTCTCTTCGACTTTGAATTTTTGAAAATCCGTGTTCAAACAGATAATACATTTGAAGCTGTGGAGCTCTATTTCTTCATGATGGAGGTGAAGACTTGAAGATCAATAACAATTCCGGTGTTGAGAAGATGCATGGGCCACCATTCCTTGATGTCGCTACACTAATTAATGAAGAGTAATAAACAACCATAGTTCTTTGTCAAGTCACTCTGCAAGAAAGCACTATTAGAAAAATATTTTTGGTTGAAAGGTGTGGGAACAGCACAAGCAACTTGTACTGCCAAAGAATTCTTCTGCATTCTCCAGTTCTTGTTACTTGGACTATCAGTTAGTGATGGTGATTGTTGAAGCAACTTGAGTATCTTCAAATTCATCAGGACCTGATGCCATGGTAATTGCTACTTAAGTAGCAATTCTGAACAGGACTATGTTTCATGCCGTCAACAAGTATGAGTCTCCAAGTAAAGGAGTCATGGCGGCATCAGAGTTTTTGGTTCTTGGAGTATACTCCACTTCCAATATCTGCAGCGATTGGCAAAGATGCGGAAAAGCTTCTTGATCTTGTTTGTTCCGAGTTGTTGTGGCAACCATTTTTTGATGTACTTCCTGCCGAATAGATGGAGATGAAACTGAATTCTCATGAAGAGTAATTGAATTGGTTGCACGCGATGTAAATGAAAAAGAGGGTGCAACAATAAAATTTAAAATGATGAATTTCTCGTTTACGCATTTCTTCAAGCGCTTTTTGTGCAATTCTTGAAATGATTCCAGCATAAATTTGGCTGTAATTTTAATCAATCACAAACTCCTCCCCTCCTTCTAGCGCCAAATTGTTTCTGCCGAATTTCTCATGGGCAAAAAACAACCAAAAATCCTAATAAAAGATAAACGAAAATGAAGATAACACAAAGGATTTAACGTGGTTCGGCCATGATTAGCCTACATCCACGGGTAATGAAGTTGGAGTTCTTATTCATATCTTGGTTACAGTTGAAAATGAAGCAGAGGAAGCCTCCATCGGCCCAAAAGTCCTCTTCTTCTTCTCTTAAAATTGTATTTATAGGGATAAAATAGATGATAATTATGAAAAAGCCCTTCGCCACATGTCATCAAAGTTCGCCACATGTCGATGGAGATTCTTCTAAGCTCGCCATGTGTCGTAGAGGATTCACCACGTTTTGTCATGTGTCAACGGGATCCGCCACGTGTTATTGACTTGATGCATCGGGATTGATGACGTCACTTCGGGAAAATGATGACGTCGCTTCGGTCCAAATTGGGGTTCGGTCCAAGGTTGGCATCGGATTTGATGACGTCACTTCGGGAAAATGATGACGTCGGTTCGGAATCGGGACGTGATGACGTCACATCGTGATCGGGACGTGATGACGTCGCTTCGGGATCGGGACGTGATGACATCGCTTCGGGATCGGTACGTGATGACGTCGCTTCGAGACGTGATGACGTCGCTACGGGATCGGGACGTGATGACGTCGCTTCGGGATCGGGACGTGATGACGTCGCTTAGGGATCGGGACGTAATTGATGACGTCGGTTCGGGACGTGATGACGTCACTTCGGGCAAACATTATTTTGTCCCCAACAACAGCATTCCAAGTTATCATCCTTCGAACAACAACCTTGCAGACTCCATTTCTCATCTCCTTCGCCAAACCACTTATAACCTAATTCCACGAAACAAAATTTCTCTTTTCCATCGACTCAAACAACTCAATAGCCAATTTTGTCTCCCCATGATTTATATAAGCACAAAACCATAAAATTCCAAGAAACAGCATCTCTTCCAGTCATTTGTTCAAACACGTTTAATGCACAACCCACATTCTCACTGCACTTAGAGTAGAAATCCAAAACAACATTCTGAAAAAAAGCAGTATCCCCAAATCCAAATTTTACAACATGGGTTTGTAATTCTTTACCAATATGAAGATCATCATAAGACTAACAGGCCTAAAAAACAAATGTAAATGTAAAATTATTAGGTTGAAGCTCTCAATATCTCATTTAACATTTCGATATTTATATTTAGAAGAACCAAAATTTTATGTGTGTTCTTCTTCCCGATCATAGTCATACTCTGTATGTAATTAGGCTTAGATTGTTTCAAAGCTGTGATTAATTTGATATTATTAATCCCATTAATTTTAGTTCCGTGGAATTTTTAATTTTTTTCTTAGGGTTTTTTTTGGCTTTTTTCTCCTTTTTTTTTTCTAGTTTTTTGTTGGTAAGATGGATGATCGGTACCGTTTTAGTATATACGTGTTTGAGCAATATTAAATAATATGAGTTATTCACTTTTAATGAGTAGGTGGGTATTGTTCACTTTTAACTAAATAGGGAGTTTTGATCAATGTTCAACATGGAGGCGTGATTGAGTTGGTCTTTTAAAAGAGGCGTGATTGAGTTGGTCTTTTAAAAGAGTAGATATATACATTTCTACTATCGGCATTTATTGTCCGGTTGTAACTTTTATTTTTAAAGCGTACTGTTGGTGATAACTAAGGTAGTTAATTTTGGAATACGGTCTTGTCTCGGCCGAGATCGAGATGTGGAAAGACTTTTAATAAAATCTCGGAATATTTATTTTAAATTTTATATCTGTAATATATACGAAGTATTTTGAACACTTGAAATGTGTTAAGCTTGTATAGAATTTATAGATATAAAGCAACAATACCAACTTTTAAAAAAATAATTATTTGTAGGTTGGATTTAATTTTTATTTCTAGGTTATATATATGTTAAGCTTGTTTTGGCGAAATCTCGGCCGAATTTCAGTGGAATGTCAGCGAGTTTTTCGGTCAAACCTCGTCTCGTCGAGGAGACTCATCTCGTCCAAGGACCAAAACCAAGAATCTCGGCCGAAATTGACTACATTGGTTGTAACTACTAAATATTTGACACATCATTAATATAAATAAATAAATAAATAAATAATAACATCTATATAAGTTAAGTCCCATTTTTAGGTCCCTTTTTTCATGTACGTGTTGGAAAAAATCAAAATATTAAAGAGACTGAAGGGTTTTCTACTATCCTTGTTAAATGTTATACTATTGTCAAAATTTAAAATTAAAATTTCCATCACTTAAAATAAAATAAATTTTAAAAGGAATAAGGATATTAAAAAATTACTTAAATTATATTAATTTCTTATTTATGCACTGTATCCCAATGAAAATAAATTTATAATTAAAGATAAATAATATTATATTTGAGAGCTTTTTAAACAATCAAATCACTATAAATAGAAAGTGGGTATTATTGAGGGACTGACATATTTAAGACGAAAATAATAAGATCTACTACGTAGGGAGTACAAAAAATATATAATCAAATTAGATATTTGTTTTTTTTTAAATACCATAAGTAACCTTTTCTACATATTATTTCTCCTTTCTATTCAGACTCATTCAATCGACCATGGCAGCTTGCTGCAAAAAAATTACAAGCAGAAACTTGGACTTTCTTTTTCTCTCTGATATTCGAACTTCAAATCCACCAAATTAAATCTAGGTCCCCCCTCTTTATTTAACTCAAGTCTCAAATCATAGCCTAAATTTTTTTTAACACCCTATTTATGAAATCACAAAATTATGTACTAGGGATTTGAAATTCTTCTTCAACTTTGTAGAAAAGGTTTAGGTCGTTATAGTTACGGTATAAATTAGAGGTTTTTATACTAGGATTCAGTTTCTCTAGATATTTTTTGATCAACTTTGTGTTTTCGTTTTACTTATTATTATGATATGGGCTTAAAAAATCTGTCTTTTTTCTTTCTTTTTTTCCGTTGGTTTCTTCCATATATGAACATACACATTGATCAAAGTAGCAATGGCCTTTATATCTGCAGTTCAATAGGAAGTTGAGCTAAATATGGAAAGAGTTGTTTTTTTATCGACGAAACCAATGTTGTTGGGTGATGTGTTGAGTTTATGGTGAAATCAAATTTGGTTTCAAATGATTTTATCGTTGAAACCAATGTTTTTGGTGATCCGGAAGTTTATGTTGAAAACATTCATTTGAAAAAATTAAACAACATCAAAACCAATGTTTTATTGGTGAAACGGTTGTTGAAACCAAGTTTGTGTTGAAAAACATATTTGGTTTCGAATTATTATGTTAAATTATACCGTCGAAACTAATGTTGGTGGTGATGTGATAAGTTTATGCTGAAACAAAGTTTGGTTTCAAATGATTTTGTTAAATTTTATCATCGAAAGTCAACGTTGTTGGTGATATGATAAGTTTATGTTGAAACCATGCAAATTTAGTTTCGACTGATTACGTTTAAACCAAAGTTGCAACTTTCCGAAAGGAAAAAATATTCTGACTTGAAGTTAACTCGGGTTGTCTTGGAGTTGACTCGGGGTTGACTTAGTCTGACTCAGCCTGACTCATCCTGACTCGAATTTGAATGTGAGTTGATGGTAATGATAAAGTTGAGTATATTTTGTGTTATGTTGGGTTGATTAAAAGGACAAAGGTATTGTAGACAAATTTGTTATTTTGGGATTTTTTGTGCATCTTTTTTATGGGTTTTTGTAGTAGAAAATAAGGTTTTTTGGGTGTACAGTCCACAATTCCAAAATAAATAAAATAATATGTTCTCTTTTAAGACGGAATATATTAAAAGTTTCCCAATATATGGTGGATTTTGAGGTTTTTATTTATCTTTTTTTTTGTCCCGAAGCGACCGTATATAACGGTCTAATTATTTTTGTGTAGTTCATTTCGATACAATCGTCAACCATTGGTATATTAGATTTTTTTTATAAAGTTTATAGAAATTTGACGAGCTAAAATAAAAAAAAAATCTTTAAGAAAATAATATATAATGGTCAATTAGATTTTGGTCAGTCAAACTTTTGTTTTGGACATTGTCAGAACCTTGTGGTATTAGTGGTCACTTTAATAGGATCCAAAGTTAATATAACCCTTTAAAATAATGTTATAATTCAATATTTGTGAATGTAACCTAAAATCTGTTGCATAACCAAGATATAAGCTTTGATAATGTTCGCTAAGAAACTCATAATTTATCGCTCGACATAGAATCCATCAACAAACGGTTATCTTATCCAACGGTGCTAAATCAATCCCCTTATAAATATTCAATTTTTAAACTCAGTTCAACTCACACCTTCTCTACACCTCAATCTCTTACACACATTCGTGTTAATCTAAAACAAAACTCTCTTAATTTTTCTAAAATGGCTTCTTATTCTCAAAATCAGCAAATAAATCCTAAACCCAAAGTTTTCATGGTTCAAAATTTACAGTAGTCGAAGATGAAAGCATTTGCAGAAATTATGTTCATTCCATAAAAGATAGTATCAATTATGAATCTCAAACAGGCAGCACCTTGTGGGAAAACATATTTCAGAAATGTAAAGAGGAAACAATGAACATACATAGTCTTAATAGGGATGTATTGCCAAGTTGCTTCACTGCAATCAATAAATTTGTAGCCTTATATGTTGCTCATCTCAATCAAACCACTCGTGCTAAAGAGAGTGGTCGAGTCGAAGTTGATCTGGTAAGAATAATTATATTAAATGTCCAAAATAAAATTTAAAATAATTTCAATTCGTATGTGATCTTTAATAAAAAAAATTTTGTAAATTACAAGAATGAAAGTTTCCGTCGGACTGGTACCACAAACACATCCAACAATTTGGACATGAAAGTTGTTACCATATCTTATAAGTGTTTCCGAAATATAATCCGTTGTTTTTAGTAAATATGCAGCAAGTTCCTAAAAGATCACCATACTCTCCTTCTACCTCTACACCAAATTTAAGTCACAGTTCACCATTTTCTTCACCGGATAACCTAAGAAATCCAAATTCTAATTTTGATCTAATGCAACTAAAAACAACAAACGAAAATCTTTAGGAAGAACCATGGAAAATTATCCAGAAAATTAGCCCATGAAAGAGGGTCCAAAGGTTTTAATATGACTGATGTTATGGATCATCAACGGACAGCCGAGAAACAGAGATCAGTTGACCGGAAGTTCGTGAATAAGAAGTTGAAAAAAAATCGTATTTCTCAAAAGCAATTTGTTAGCCACTATGACAATCATAAGATTCTTTATGAAGACACCACAACAATGAATGATGATCAAAAATTTATATGAAAAATGGAACGTAACAAGTTAAAAAGGTAGGTGGAAGAACAAGAATTGCAACCTAAAAACCCAATTGATGAAGATGATATCTCAGATGAAAAAGATGATGCTGGGGTTCATTTTCTTGGTTAATGTAATAGTTTGTTACTTTAATAATTAAGATGTAATAGTTAGTTAGTATAAATATAATTATCTTTTTTCATTGAAGTGGTAGTTCTTTCATTACTTGAAATACACATTACATAAAGAAAGTGGAAACAAATTAACAGTGCAAACAAATTGACGATTCAAACTGGTTATGATGAACTCCTTAAGGATGTCGAAATACGTTTCGTATTTGAAATTATTTCCTTTCCATCTTCGCCATTCCCTGAAAGATCTCGCTCCAATCTCATTACCGATTTCACTCCTAAGTCGATATCGATTGACAATCCGACTAAAATTATAAATTATGCTATTTGTTTTTTTATTTTTTAAAATCGTATAAACAATGCTATTATATTACGATTATAAGGGTTAATAGTGTCAGCGTAAAAAAATTCATGAATGCTCGTCTAATAACTCAGACCCACAAAACTATTTTGCCATCGTTCTGCACCCTTGGAAAAATAACATTCTACATAATTTCTGCAAAAATATGAATCTTCTTCATGTGTAAACTTAGGTTGAGCCATATTTCATGAAATGAAAGTGAGATTGGACATGGATTAGACTAATACTAGAGTGAGAGTATATATGTAAAAGTTTTGTGGGAGGTGTGATTTTTTTGGGGATGGGTGGGAATATGTGTAGAGGATGGGTCACTCGTTCAAGTGTTTCGCCAACGGTTAGAAAAATAGTCGTTGCTCTCAACGTTACCTAAAATTGGTTTTTCTATTATAATTAGGAAATGAAACTTAAAAAATAAAAGATATTATAAAAAGGGATGAAGATAAAAAGAAAATACTAATCATATTTGTTTCCTTTCTAACTAGATATTCTTTATGATTTTAAATAGAATCTCATGAAAAATACATTTATAATAAAAAAATAATTAGGGTATATTTGAAAGCTTATTTGAGAAAATATGACTATAAACAGAAGTTGTACAGAATTTGGAACAGATGAATATAATATAGAGGACCGAAATATTAAAGTGGATGGAGTAATAAATTACTTAAAATTAGTTTATTAATTACTTGAAATGAGTACGTAAATTAAAAACTTAAATCAAAATATTACTTGAATTAACTTTAAAAATGCTTAAAACAAAATAAATCAAAAATAACTTCAAGTCTGCCCACAAGATCTTCCATACTCGGCCAAAAGATTCGCAATTAAATATTATCTTGGTATGTTGTAAAAGTTTTGGCTCTGAATGTGATTAGTCATTTGCGAATAGTTCCTTGCAGGTAACCCTTTTTCTGGTCGAACCTCATGCCTCAAATCTCCATCAACATGGTTAGTCCAATTCCTATTACGCTGGGTTTCCTGAATTACCATGTTATGTATAATTATGCACGCCAGCATAATCTTATGCATTTCACGAGCACTTAAACCACAATATGGTCAACAAATTACAACGAACTTCCACTTTAGAATTCTAAAATTTTGTTCCACATCCTTCCTCAAAGCCATTTGATGCGTGTTAAAATATTTCGTTGAGCGACCTGCATTGCTTGCGGGGGGCTGATGGTACGCTTGAACTAAGGTAGACCATTTAGGATAGATTTCATTCACAAGATAATACCAGTGACTGTATTGATTCTTGTTGATATTAAAACTTACGTTGGGGATGATTCTGTACTCATCGTTAGAATTCGGACGCTCGTAACCTAGAATCCTTAAGGTTGTAACCTCTAATATTCAGTGTATCAAACTGACAATTAAATTCAGGTTGTACCTGGCAAATCTCTTCAATAATCTTTATCAACAAGTGTCGGGGCATGCTTTTCGGCGTTGAAAATCTTGATCAGTGAACACGCAATTGACATTGAAATAATCGTGCATCATCTTCTGGTGGAAATTCTCGAAATACATATCTTCTTGTGAGTACTTAATTTGACTCGGGAGCTCTTGGTATCTGCCCTGATGAATGTGCCGGTATCATAGTGTTGGTCAGTTTTCTATATTCATATGACTCATCATCCAATTGACGCAACACCTGCACATAAGTTTGTCGTTATGATTTAAACCGATCCAAAATAATTTGAATCTCTTTATTAGAAGAATTCATTGACTGTGAAATTAAAAACAAAATGAATTAATAAATCTATGAATTTATTTTAGAACAAGTTGAGAGAATGAAATGTGTGTAAAGAGTGATGTGAGTTGAATTATTGGGTGTATGAAAATAGCCGTTAGTGACCTAGTTCTACCGAGCGGTGGATTCTTGGTGCTGCCGACAAAGACTTGGTCGTCAGCGACCAATACTCTGTCGCTCGATAGAAACTATGTAGCTTACTATATCTCCCATAGTAGCGTGACTTGTTTGCCCATTTTGAGCCACTATTAACAGGGAAAATGCGCAAATTGGCTGGGCAAATCGACATATTTACATGTTTTCCCAGTACGACGCAGTCCTGATCGAGCGATAACGACTCTGTCGCAGAGTTCTTATCTCATCCATTTATTAATTTTCCATCCAAGGATCCCTATATAATTTCTAATTTCGATCATGGCCTTTCATTATTGTAAATCCAACGACTATTTTTGATTTCATGTAATTAACACTAATCATATATAATGTAATTCTTATTTTAATTATATGTAATTTGATTTCAAAACGGATAAGAAAGCTGAATAATTTGATTAAATTAATTAAAGCTATATTAAAACATTAATCTTCATTATATTACATTCAATTAATTTACTATACTACAATTTTCTTACAAGATATAAACTTGGGCAGTAAAAACTTAAATAAACAGTTCAACAAAAATCTCGGACAATCTTTGGCCTCTCGTTTATCTTCATTTGACGTAACTTCTAATCGATGCGCTGAGCAGTACTATGGTTAACTTTCAAATTTTCTCTGCCTTCATTTTTTTGCCTTGAACTCTTCTTTGTCTTTGAGTCGCATATTTAACTTGGTTAACACCCAAAACTTGAAGACCTCTTTGTTTTTTATCATTCTCTGCCTTTATTTTTCTTCCCTTGAACTCTTCTTTGTCTTTTAGACGCATATTTAATTTGGTTAACATCCACAACTTGAAGACCTCTTTAATTTTTATCATTCACTATGTTTTTATAACCATCACATATCTTACTAATAGCAGTTTCAAATATCACTCCGAAAAAACCAAGTTGGGTTTTCTGCCATTTGAAAAAAATAATAATTTATAAATAATTAGATGTTGCAATTAGGAAATTTTTGTGTAAGAAAAAGTTTAAAAATTAACGTATTCACAGATAAATGAGAGTTGTGATAGACATATTTTGTGTCTGATTTGATCTCATATTTATACTGATAGTTCTTGATTTTTGTACAAATATTGCTATTTTTATGTATTTAGGTATTTTTGAAGAATAAACTTGTGTGTAAAAATTGGGCTTACAAAGTTATAAAAGCACTCGGAAAAGTGATAAAAGCACCCCAAGACTTGGATAAGGGCACCCATACTTCTACTAAAGGCACCCGCTCTCTTTTGAATTCAAAAGAGAAAAATTGGTGGAAACAAGCCTGTCTGAATCTGTGAAGCTTTATGTGTGAAATTTGGAGGTTTCAATGCTTCTAAGACAAGAAAATATTCTTGCCTTACTTGTAGGAATAGTTATGAGTTTTGGAAACTCGAAAATCTCTTGAATATTTAAGGCAGGAGTTGCACCGTGAGATTAAAAAGGATTAACAAGATATTAAAGAAGATATCCTGAAAATATTTTGGGAAGTTTAAACAACCAAGGAAACAACATTACCGAGTCTAATTGTGATCGAAAGAAAGGAAATATATCTCGTGTATTCTCGGCAAGAAATTTAGGAAGGAAAGGAAATAATATCATGAAAGCTGATCTTGTTTAAGATTTTGTCGTGCTAAGGAAACATAATGAAATCAGGATCAAGAGTGGTTAAAGTCGGGAACGAAAGAAAATCTAATCGAGAGTAATATCTCGATCTGCTGAGAATTATTTTCATTAAGATTTGAGATTCGAGAAGATTTGGAGTTGTGGGGTTGTTATAATATAAATAGAAGTCGAGTGGAGCAAGTGAAGGGAGGAGAAAAGCCTAGGGAGAGAGCACAGATCGAAGAAAAACCATCTCTGCAATTTAGGGTTCATCAGTAAAATGAAGGAAGAAGAAGAAGAAGATTAACCCAGTTTTAAACTGTTGTTAATTACCGTCAACTATTCTTTCATAATCAACACCTTCTGCCACGGTTTCTGTATCTTTTACTGTAACAGTTTGGAGTTTAATACAAAAGAAGATAAAAAAAGTTACAACGATGAAATAAAGAAAAAAAGAGTTGAAGAATTTACTGCACCAATGAAGAGTCTTATTCAGCTGCACTCTGAACATGTTCTTTTCCACTGCGTCTTGGATAAGTCGTTAAATCGACAAGAAATAGAGAAAATTTGTAAGCCTTTTCATGTCAATAAATCTCAATGTTTAAACAATTTTCTTCTATTTTCTTCTTCATGAGTAGCTAATTTTCTTTCTAGGGTATAGGAGGAAACTATCTTTTGATGTGTAATAATTGATATTTTATTTCTTAGACAAAATTGCTCTATTATTTATGCTTTTCAATGACTAATAATTTCTCTTATAAATTGCTTCGTTTTAATTGTTCTGAATATTTAGGCTATTGATATTTAATAGGCGAAGGAAATTATAATTTTACATAACGACTTAAGTCGTAATAGGATTTTAAAACAATTTATTTTCCAAAACATGAGATTGGATTCAATAAGGTTTTGAGTAATTTAAGAGTAATTGTTTAGATTTTTTTTATATTTGTTAATCAACCATTTTGTTTAGTAGTCTTTTTATTTAATTCATAAAATCCTTCAACAATTTCTTGTTTTAGCACATAATTAGATTATTAATTAAATATATTATAATCAATCTTCGTGGACAAACCCGTTTTTGCTGCTTCTACGTTGTAGTTGTCGTGCGGTTGTGACTATATGTTTTAGGCCTATCAAGTTGGTCGGTGAACGACCAAGAATTTATCGCTCTGTGGAATCTTGGTCGCTTACTAACTTTCCCATAGTGCCATGGCTAACCAGGTGGCAGGACAAACTAACTAATTTGCCGGGATACATAGGACTTGGCCTAGGGCTTAGTTTGGTATTGTGGTGAGATTTGTAAAAAACGCTTTTCTACTGTGCGTTGTTGTGTTGTGTTATGTTGTGCAAGCAGTTGAGTGTTTGGTAAACTATAAACTAAAAGCTAAAGCTGATTAAAAAAATGACCAAATAGCGTTTGGTAAAATATCAAGTTCAACAATTGTTGTTGTAACAAATGACAAAAACAAACATACTTTTTAAAATAGTTTTATTCCAATTTATAGGGTTTCAAAATAAATATATATTTTTGTTATATATATATAATATTTACAAATAATAGTTATTATTATTGTTAAAAATTATTATTTTGAATAACCATACTTTTATTATTGACATAATTTTGAGAAAAAAATTAAACTAAAATTAGATAATTATTTAATATTTTATTTTATTATTGAAAATAATAGTTTTTAAGGATGTAAAACTTGATTGTAAAAAATAAAAGGATAATTTTTATCATTTCTAAAAGAAAGTGAGAATATAAAAGAAAAATCAGGTAAATAGAATGGAGTCATAACTTCTGTTTTTTTAGCTTTTAAAAACTCGTTCTCCTGTCTTTTCAAAGTTAAAGAAATTTAGAAATACTTTCTATAAAAAACATTTTATAAAAAGTTTACCAAACCCAACCTAATTACTCGTACCCATACATGTTCAGATAGAATCGTCTAATTCTAGGCCAATCTTATCTTAGGTCTTTGTGACCCAAGTTAACCTGAGTCAACAGAACAGTAAGAATTTCCTCTTTCAAGGGAAGGGAAGGGAAGGGGCTCTGGGGAGACACAAAAATGGATAAAATAGAAAATTTCTGCAACCTGAGGATTTTAACTGAAGCCTTTTCAGTTCTTTCTTTTCTTCTCATCCACCATGACTTCATCTGCTTCTCTCCTTTCTTTATCTTCACTCTGTTCGTTATCAAACCCTCAACAAACCCAAAGCCTCCTTAAACCCATCTTCACTTCTTCCAGAAAAAACCCACCTCAAATTCTCTCAATTAAATCATCTAAAGATGAAGAAACCAGTAACAAAAATGGTTCATGGGTTAGTCCAGATTGGTTAACATCATTAAAAAAATCACTTAGTAATACTAGTAATGATGATTCAGGTATACCAATTGCAAGTGCTAAACTTGATGATGTTTCTAATCTTTTAGGTGGTGCTCTTTTCCTTCCATTGTTTAATGGATGAAAGAATATGGACCAATTTATCGTCTTGCAGCTGGTCCTAGAAATTTTGTTATAGTTAGTGATCCTCTTATTGCTAAACATGTTTTAAGAAACTATGGAACTAAGTATTCTAAAGGCCTTGTGGTTGAAGTCTCTGAATTCTTGTTTGGGTCTGGTGTCGCCATTGCTGAAGGCCCCCTTTGGACGGTATCCTCTTCCTCTCTCTAAATTTCTTAAATTGATTAGTTCATGGTTTAGTTTTGATGTGTTCAGTGATCAACGAACTTTAGAGAGGGGACTAGAACCTCTGACCAAAAGTATGAGAATTCCAGTTGGTTAATTCTTGGAATTATGTGTATGGGTGTAGGCATATGATCTTTTCTTTGTAAACATTGTGTATATAATGTATTGAGGGTTCTTGTTGAAATGAATTTTGTATCGTTTCGGTGAGCAATAGAATTTTATTTGTTGATAGGCGAGGCGACGGGCAGTGGTTCCATCTCTTCATAAGGCGTATTTGTCGATAATAGTAGATAGAGTATTCTGCAAGTGTGCAGAAAGGTTAGTTGAGAAACTTAAAACAGATGCAGACAACGGTACACCTGTGAATATGGAGGCAAAGTTTTCACAGTTAACTTTAGATGTTATAGGATTAGCAGTGTTCAACTACAATTTTGATTCACTTACTGCTGATAGTCCTGTTATTGAGTCTGTCTATACTGCGTTAAAAGAGGCAGAGGCTCGTTCAACAGATCTTTTACCCTACTGGAAGGCAGGCTTTTTTACCCTGACTCTCTTCTACGGTTCTACGTTCTCCTTTTCTTTTCTTTTTTATCATTGTCATACTTAAATGACTTTTGTTGTGTATGATGTTGCAGATTGATTTGTTGCGCAAGGTAATTCCTAGACAAATCAAAGCTGAAAAGGCAGTTACTGTAATAAGACAAACTGTTGAAGAACTTATTGCGAAGTGCAAGAAGATTGTTGAAGCCGAGGACGAGCAGATTGAGGGGGAGGAGTATGTGAATGATGCAGATCCTAGCATCCTGCGCTTCTTGCTTGCAAGCAGAGAAGAGGTTTATCAAAGTTTCTGAATCTTATTTTTATCTTCTTCTGATAAGTAAAAAGTAAAAAAACTATTGTTATAACTTGCATACTCAACATTATAAGCTTAGTATCATCATTAACATTACCTGGGTTATGCTTTGGATGCCATGGTCATTTTCATATAGGACACCTTGCTACTATAGTTTGTTAAAGCCAAAAAACAGGCATACATGAATCTATTTGTAGTAAAAACATACTAATACATGGATATGTTCCAGGTTTCAAGTGTACAGTTGCGAGATGACCTTTTATCAATGTTAGCTGCTGGCCACGAGACAACCGGTTCAGTCTTGACATGGACACTATATCTTCGTAAGGTAAGCCAGTAGGGTTCTCAGTTTTACTCTCAACTATGAATGAAACTATGACATTCTATTCTTGTTCTGATAATCTGTCATGATGGTACCTATGTGTTTAAGTCACATCACAACACCATCTTACTAGGAATCCTTATACAGTAGTGTCCTTATTTCCTTTTGTAGGATCCATCGGCGTTGATGGGAGCACAAGAAGAGGTCGACAGAGTTCTACAAGGAAGATCTCCTAGGTACGCAGACATAAAGGAGCTCAAGTACGTGACACGCTGTATAAATGAATCACTTCGTCTCTACCCACATCCTCCCGTAGGTGCAAATCAATATGGCTATTCTGATTAGTTTTTATGCTAATCGAAATCAAATGGATATCATTCTCTCATTGGCGTTGGTCTTAATAGTACTCCAATCTGCATTTCCTAGGTGTTATTAAGGAGAGCTCTAGTTCCTGACGTGCTTCCTGGAAATTACAAGGTCAATGCTGGTCAAGATGTAATGATTTCGGTGTACAATGTCCATTGTTCTCCCCAGGTAGTCAATGCTCAAATAAATTTTTTTGGGTTTGGATGTAACTCATGCTCAAACCTTTTTGGTTTGTTTGTTTGAATGAAAGTCATGCTCAAACGATGGTTACAGTTTTAATAACTTAAACTTAAGAAAACAACAATCTGCTAGTTTACCGCATGATTCATGAGACACTTTCATTCACATTTCAGTTCTGTTTACTTCAAGAACACATGGTTGAGAAATAATGTTATTTTATTTGAGATAATTGATTAAAGGCAGACTTGTCAAATTTTAATACCTTTATTTCTACATAATTAATAGTCTTAATTTCTATTGCCCTAGGTGTGGGATAATGCAGAAGAATTCATGCCTGAAAGATTCGACTTGGGTGGACCAGTTCCTAATGAAATAAATAGGATTTCAGGTCTGCATTTACTTATCCTATTTCTGAAGCTGAAGCAATTGTAAATGCGAAAAATTTGGCTCCCTATTACCTGCTCTTGTACAGTGTATCTTAGATGTCTTGTTTGACAATGGATCTATTTCTAAACTCGTAGAACATTTGGATGCAGATTCATTCCATTCAGGGGGACCTCGAAAGTGTTTAGGTGACCAGTTCGCGATGATGGAGGCAATTGTTGCACTTGCTATTTTCCTTCAACGCATGAACTTTGAGCTAGTTCCAGACCAGAACATCAGCATGACTACTGGAGCTACTATTCATACAACAAATGTAAGATTTTCCTTATGTCTACTACTACAACCAGAACATTTTGTGCTGACTGGTAATTGTGCACTTAAACCATCACACCATGTGAAGTGATCCACAGGGGAGATCACTCGTACTAAACCCAAATCAATAATGATTATTTCGGTAGCTTTAGAGCAACCATTTCAACTTTCCAATTTCACTCATGGCTCATTATTGAAGGCCTTTTTTTTCCTTTGCAATCTGCATGCTGGAACTTGCTGTACAGATAGTAATTGTTAGATGTTCGTTGGTATCGCATTAAGATTCAACCCTAAGGAATACACATTGTTAAAATGGATACATGTTTATGCTGTTGTTGCTGCAGGGTTTGTACATGAAATTGAGTCAAAGACAAGTTCAGCCTACGTTGCTTCTGCTGCTTCTAGGTGAGTAGTAATATTCTTCTGTAAATTTTGTGTTTAATGTAAAAGTAGTTACTCAATCCAATTATGTTGCTGTTGTAGTCAAAGCTGTACATTACCACATTGAAAGTACAATGTAAAGTTAGCCATTGTCTCTATCATAATGTCGCTAGTAAATGAGCAATCAAAATCATGTCGACACAGTTATATTTGGCTCTTCATGAAAAAAGAACTAGTGAGCTTTTATCATTAGAATTTGTGTATTAAGTTCCTATTATCTGTCTGTTATTATGTTGTCAGTTGTTATGTCCCTATCTAACTCTAAATTTTCTCCTCTACAACATGAAGAATGAATGAGGGCCACAATTTGACTGAATCATATTACAATAATTTCTCTCTCAGTCCACACATCTGGAAGCCCCTTCATGTTTTCTTCCCTACCATTCCATCATCTTCTTCTTTAAACTACTACGTTCTTTTGTTTATTGTCTCAATCGCTGAACCCTTAGGTTACTTCTCTGTTTAGTACAATATCAATCCTTTATTATACCCAGGGCTCCAAGATTTCCCCTGTTTTTTTTTAATGCAACCAAGGAAATGAGGAATCGTAAGGTACTAGAAAATCATGTACATACCATTACTGTGTCACTCTATATGCCATCTGCATTATACACCATCACTCATCTGCAACAACAGTCCAACAACAATAAAACTTCGGTAGTACATCATGGCCGCTATTTCAAGATTCATAAACCCCATACAACTAAGGCTGCACAGGAACCGACCCGAAAAACCGTAACCGCCCGAACCCGACAAAACCGTGGGTTTTATAACCGAACCGACCCGCTACGGGTTGGTATATGGTTTTAAAAATTTAAAACCCGGTCACCACGGGTCGGTTTACGGGTTTAGTATAGCACCCGCCCGAATCTGTCCGTTTAACCCGTTTATTCTGAACCTGTGTTGTTGTACTGTTTTGTCAAGATTTTTTCACACTGACCTGTACTTCAATATCCTTCCCTATTATTTTTATGTCAAAGAGGACTCTCTCAGCTTTCAAACAAGACCAAAATTTCTGAATTCCATTGAGAAATGATTTTTGTTCGAATTTTTGATTTCAAACTGCCGAAACTGCATTTTCTGAATACGGGATTCATGTTCTGTTTTTGATGAGTCTTTTTAACATAGCTATAAACTTTACTGTATTTTCTTACAATTTTATTGTGTTAGCTTATTCTTTCTAGTTTCAAATGAGCCAAAAATCACTCATTTTCATTGTGTAACGAAGCCTACACAAATTTCCAAAGACAGACTATTCCAAACTAAAATTTTCAGAAATCATTTAAAAATCTTACCATTTCAAGTTCTATAATTGCCACATGAACTTCTAAGATAACGATATAGATTCAACTCCATACAAATATTAAGAAAGCAAAGAAAATAAATTAATCCTTATTTTTGTTGCTAGTGTATATCCCTTGTATAATTGTATTTGTTATTATATTTTGACGATGTTTGGTGTTTTTTGCTGTTTCTTAGGAGGCTTAATGGGTGATTCATCAACTCAATCTCTATCTGCCTTTTCTTTCCTGTTTTTTTTCTTCTGTTTTTAGTGTCTGTTTTTAGTGTTTTTTGCTGCCAGTTTTTTTCTATCTGCCACGGGTTAACCCGCGAAATAAACCGAACCCGCCCGACCCGCATCGGGTTGAAACCGACCCCATCCGCCTGTGGACGGGTTGGTATACGGTTTTGAATATCAAAACCCGCCTCTAGACTGGTTGGTAGTTGGTTTTACCCCAAAACCGACCCGCCCGCCCGTTGTGCAGCCCTACATACAACGACCAACTCTGTTTCTTCAATTGGTTTAACAATTCTGGTGCTGCTTACTGGAATCTTCTTCATGTTTTTTTCTCCATTTACTTTTGTTGTTTTCGGAAGTTCAGTTCATCATCTATCGAAGATGACTCTGCCCACCGCAGGAGGCAGATTAGGCAACAACAAACATTTTTTCTGGTAATTACGAGGGCACTATTACCTCTGGTAATCATTATCAAAGTGGTCTTGATCCAGGGATAATTGAATCACTTCCTATAGTCCTTGCTATTGCAGTGGCAAAGTGTGACCTGGTAGTCAATTGGCCTAGCAAATGGAGCTACATTACCCGACAATGCAGCGATATTAAGCGAAGACATGGAAGGTCATTGGCATATACAATATTGTTGGTACAATGATGCATGTCCAAGAATCCAGAGTTAGCCCAGCTCAAGAAAGGGATTAGGACGCAATATAAGTCATGGGATGACTTATGCATTGGCTTAAGGCCTGGCCAATGCAAGTGAAGCAATGGTGCAGGCACATAGGGCATTGAGATGCAACTGTTGGGAACAGCCATTGGCATGACTTTACTCAATGTTAAGCTACAAATGGAGTGAAGCGCATGACCAAGACAAGTTCAGCAGGAGTTGGTGTGAGAATAGCTCCAAAATGGCGGTTATTGTGCGGTTATGCACATTTGAAAACTTTACACGTGTAGCTGCATAAGGGGACGAGTTGGGACAGTTATAAAGACATTTATAACCGCAAAAGAAGTTGCTTAACCCCTAGAATAGATGTGGCATCAATTGGCTCGAGTTATAGAAGGATGGTCAGTTATGCACACTTTTAGGCGTTTACGATAACTATTAATTGGACACTTGGTTGTCCAAGGCTTGTGCAAAGTTTTTGCACTGTTATAAAGGCATTGCAAATCAGTAGAGAGAGTAGAGAAGCGTTAGGAAAGAACAGGTTAGGCTCTGGCCTCGAATTAAAGAGTTAATTCCTCTATGGTGAGGCAAATTGTAGTCTGGGTATGACGAGTTTTGTTTATTCTCCTTTGATACAATAAAATGGAATGTCGTATTACATCTTGTACTCATTGTGTTGCTGATTTTGTGAGTTCGATACATGGCAAACCCTCTAATGTATTATGGGATACATTAGGAGATAGAGAAAAAAAAAGACTTTTGTTGCTAAATGTCTAAAGTGTTATGCATAATTTGGTGCACGTATGCAAGGCTGAGTACTTGTGGGTGAAGATTATTCACTGAACCACAGTATTACGGTCATGACCTAAGGAAAAATGAAAGCTGCGGATGAGGGGTGTGACAGTTGGGTATCAGAGCTGTGTTTGGAACATAGTTCACTTGATTTTTCTCTCGTTTTGCTCATGTGGTGTCATTTGTTCGTGAATTCAGTGAGGAATTGCTTGGGTTTCGTTAGTATGGAGACTAGAAGAAGTTGTCCTTGTGAGAAAAGATCAATTGATACGAACTGTGAAGCTTGGAGTAACAACAGGCCGTAAAGTTCATGACGAAGTGTCTGAGTTCCAGCCTAAAGTGTTAGACGAATGTGCTAGAATCATTGGAAACATGGATTTCAATTGTTGGCATGACAAAACTAAGGAGTATGCTGACTTCTATGGTGCAAGTTAGGTATTCAAGTCCATGTTTTCACAAGATGCGAAGATTAAGCATTGGGAATGAAGATCTTCGTAGCATAATCGGTATCAAATACATTACAAGAGGTAATGGAAATTTTGCGAAAATTCCTGGACATAAAGGTGATGTTGGATTCTGCAAGGGAAAAGGAGATGGAGGATATTCTATATGAGATATAATGATGCTTGTCTTAAGATAGCCAAAATTGTGGAAGGTTAAAGCTCTTTCTTAAAGCATGTACCTTGGTGGTAATGCTAAGTCTGGTTTGGAGCCAGCTTTTTTGTGGCAATGCAATACCATAAAAAGAAAATTTAAAGGTCGATTCTTTTTTAGCATGTAACTTGTTGAAAGGCTGAAGAAAGGAGCGTAAGTTAGGAAAAAACCGATACACAACGATCTTACGTTTTCCAAAAAGTTCTTTGTTGATGCTAGATGCGCACAAGGAGTGTGCTTGCACCTGGTTTATGAAAGTGAGATTAGAATGCTTGGACTATGGTGTCAACCAAAGACCTGCATTTGATGAGGAACCACAATGGACATTCTTGTCGAATGCAAAATCAATGATTGTTACTTAGCTGATTTTGGCGAAGGGGGAAGAGAAGGGAACCAGATGTGCGTGGGCAGTAAAATGAGTTACGAGTTCGGAGGAGATTGCAGTATCTCGGGAGATATCTCTGCTTCAAGGAACGAAGTCAAGGAGTGTCTCATTGCAAGGATCGTTGGCTTTGTTTACAACTGTCCAAGAGAAGAGATTTTGTCTGCAATAGTCATTAATCAACATGACTAGACTGAGCACTATGGTGATGCTCAGAATCACCAAAGTCAAGCCCAATCCATATGTGAAAAGGTGCACGTAAATTCTGTAAAGTGAGTATGCCAAAGCTCGGTTAATAACTAATATGATGAGTATGCAACATTAGCATATGCCAAACGGGAGTCGAGTATGGCTAGGATGCACGAGGCATCCAGAGATGCAAGTAAGGCTTGCATATGCACGCTGGCATCATAAGAAGTGGTGCTTAAAAATTCTACACTTAAGAGTGTAAAGGCATGGAGAAAGAGTGGTGACATGTGTGAATGGCATTGGGTCATTCTTGAAATCTTCATGAAAGTTACAACAACATAAATGCCTCTGTCAAGTACCAATTATACTTTGCTTCGTTATGGGAGTAGCAAAAGAACGTTAGTACTTGGAAGAATGAATATGGAAATGTGATTGCAACATTGAGGACATATTGGTGATGTCATGTTTCCTTGTTTGTTATTAAAATTGCTAAGATGAAGTCAGTATTGCAAGACATGTTATGTCTTACGAGTTTGAAATCAGTTGGTGAATGTTTGGTTACCATTTGGGTATACTTTCAGTTTTGGGTCGTGTGGACCTTGGTGGTGGGAATTAAGTCTCTCTATGTAAGGTAGTAGTGGACGAGGGTATTCGAGTGAAAGTTATTTTCTCTTAGAACTCGAAATAAAGCTAGTTCACGTGGGAAATGCTACGTAGCATATTAAGCCAAAATATGCATAAAGGATGCCGAAAGTAGAAGAAGCAAATCAGTTTGGTGGCATAGAAGAATTTTTTATCGAGGGTTATGTGGAAATGCGACAACCTGTTGGCAGCGACGGCATGGACTAACGCATCAAGAATTTAGAAGTAAACCCATCAAATGTATGAGTTTGGGGAAACTCATAGCTTTGCGAAAAAATGTTTGAGGCGTGTTGGTTTTGAAGGCGTGTTGGTTTCCAACGGCATATCGGTTCAAACAAATGTTTGAGGCGTGTTGGTTTTGAAGGCGACGTTGGACAGTAATTGGCATGAAGCCGAAGTTATGTCCTAAAGAAGTTAGTCATGATTCTTTTATAGTCATGCATTTCAATCACGGTGTTGTGGACATGCAACAAAGAACAACAAAGAATTAGTTATGTGTCATGCAAATGAATGAATTAATGCAAGTCCGAAGAGAGTGAAGTTGGTATTATGATGGAAGACCAAGTTTAGCACAAATCTTGTTGAGTTGTTGAGGGTAACAATTGAAGGAGTTTGAAGGATATACATTATGTGGCACATGTCAGAGAGATATAGAATCATATCATGCATACCCTAAGTCATGGCATGAATAGGTGAAAGTCTGGTTGTTGATTCAAGGGAAAAAATGCTACAGATTTTGATGCGCAACATGATTGAAGAAGAAGGCCGAGTCTTGCATAAGTTGGTTGCTGGAATACAACAAAGTCGAAGTGTATAGGAAAAAGACAACGGCAATGATCCATGAGATCATTTGGGAGGAATCGTTACTTTTATACACTTAGGCACAAATGATTCAAGGGAAATTCAAGCTTGATTCGGGGGAATTGGCTAAGAAGAATTTCAAGTTTATATTTGGGTGTTGGTATACCGCTTGAGATGGAGTTGGAACGGTTTACAATGTAACAACAAAATTTTAAGGATAGTAGGATCAATGAAAAGGAAGTAAAGTAAGTGATGACGATGTTAAAGCATAGGATTTGGAAAGAAATACAAAGTGACAACAAAGTTGTCAAAATTCAGAAATACGGGTTTCTGATAATGCATGAAATAAAAGTAATAGTCAGGTAAAGTGGTTACTTGATTGCATTCAACGAGGACGTTAAAGAAGATGGGAGGGGGAGTTCGGTGACCTGGTAGTCAATTTTCTTAGCAAATGAAGCTACATTACCCGACGATACAACGACATTAAGCTAAGACAAGGAATGCCATTGGCATATGCAGCATTGATGGTACAATGACTCATATCTGATAATCCATAGTTATCCCAGCTCAATAAAGGGATTAAGGACGTAATATAAGTCATGGGATGAATTATGCATTGGCCTAAGGATTGGAAAAGGACTGGCCAATGCAGGTGACTCAATGGCGCATGGCGAATACGACATTGTAGTCCGTTATTTGTCTAATTAAAGTGAATGGCACATGGAGCATTGAGATGCAACTATTGGGAACAAACATTGGCATGACTTTACTCAATACTAAGCTACAAATAGAATAAAGTGCATGGCCAATACAAGTTCAGCAGGATTTCGTGCGAAAATAGCTCCAAAGTGGCGGTTATTGTGCGAGTATGCACATTTGAAGGCTTTACACGTGTATTTGCATAAGGGGACGAGTTTGGACATTTATGCATACATTTATATTGCAAAATAAGTTTCTTAACCCCCCTATAACAGATATGGTATCAATTGGCTCGAGTTATAAAAGGCTGGTCTATTATGCACAATTTTAGGCGGTTACGATAACTACTCCTTGGACACTTTGTTGTCCAAGGCTTGTGCAAAGTATTTGGATGGTTTTTGTCCATTGTTTTTGTTGTATAAATGTTATAAAGGCATCGTAAATCAGTAGAGAGAGTATATAGGCGTTAGAAAAGAGCAGGTTAGGATCTGGCCTCGAATTAGAAAGTTAAGTCCTCTATAGTGAGGCAAATTGTAGTCCGGGTATGGAAGATTTTTGTTTATATTCCTTTGATGCAATAAAATAGAATGTTGCATTACATCTTGTGTTCATTATGTTTCTGATTTTGTGAGTTTGATACATGGAAAACCCTCTAATATATTATAGGATACATTAGGAGATAGATAAAAAACAAAAGAATACTTTTGTTGATATATGTCTAAAGAGTTAGACTTATGCATACTTTGGTGCAAGTATGCAAGGATGAGTACTTGTGGGTGAAGATTTTTTATTGTACCAAAGTATTGCCGGTCATGGCCCAAGACAAAATAAAAGCTGCGAATTATAGGTGTGACACAAAGAAACCGGTGGAATGTGTTGTTTGTCTAATTGAATTCAAAGTAACAGAGATGGTTAAGATTTTCCATATTATGAACATCTTTTTCATAAAGAATGCATTGACATGTGGTTATTTTCCCATTCTTCATGTCCTCTTTGTCGCTCCATCACTTTATTTTTTCCTTTTTCTTCCAACACTCAACAAGTAGTACTCAACTCTAGTACAACTGCTGCAAATATTTCAAGCACTACTTTGGTCACTGCTACTACAATTGAATTAGGTGACAATCACAATGTTGGTGTTGGGGGATGTGATGAATCTACGAAATTGACGATGATAAGAAGGACACATAGTTGTTCGAGTTTATTAACATTAGGATTATTAGGTAGTGATGATGATAAAATTAGTAATAGTAAACTAATGAAGTGATGGTTTGCAGACAAGCTCGTCATTATAAGTCATTTCCATGAATATGAGTTCTGACATCTCTTTATCATCAACAAAGAGAAATGGAATACTCAGGGAGTAATGAGTAGTAGAAAGAAATGATTTGTGCTTAAATAATTTGATGGTGATCCTCACTCTAACGTAGGTGGGACTAGTACTTCCAGGGGAGGAGCTAGAAATCATATTAAGGGGAGGAAAAAATATTCTAGGGTAGGCAACTAGGCAGAATTGGACTTACGAGTTTTAACATTATTAGGCTTGGAAGCTATCCCAACATAGGTAGGTAATGGGTGGCTCCGCCACTTCCCTATTCTTATACTAGTTGATGGTACTAGTATAGTACTGCTACAAAAATTACCTTACATTTTATAAACATGGCCCATGAGAGGGAAACCAACCAGTGACTTTGTAGTTATAAGTGTAAACTTGTTTGTTTATTTTCAAAATCTACACTGGAATCTGCGTCAAATTTTTTTATAATTCATCAATAGTATACCAAAATTATATAGATATTAAGTCATCAAGAATCAAAACGTAATAAGAACCACATGATTTTAACGGTACAAAATTAAAAAATCCGACAAGGAAAAAATAAGAACGAATCCAAAAAAAGTGACCTAATACAAGAATGATATAAGCGATTAATTCAGATAGAAGATAATCTTCATATGATTGTGGACCATTTGATAGGTTATGCACTATGAAAGTGCAAGTAAGAACCCTAAATATATAGAGGAGAATCCACTCATACTGTTACTCTCACACTATTTCACATTTGGACGTTTTTTTGTTGTATAAAAACTAATAGATTTGAAGCTAATATTTTGAAGATATATTCCTCTTCCAAAGTTCTACTTACCTACCAAAAATGAGTACTTTTTGAAACACCAAACCTCACTATTTACCAATCTTAATTTCAACAGTTGAACGACAGATTTTCAAAGTAGTAGACAATGGTGTTATATGTTTGGGAGTGTGCTCATTTTGGTTGGAATATCTAGCTTTCTAAGAAGAGCATATCCCTAAAATATTTGCTTTAAATTCATTACCGTTTAGGTTTTATATAAAAAGAATGGCATCCAAAATGTGAGATAGTGTGAAAATAACAATGTAAGTGGATTCTTCTTTATATAAACAAAAAACATTATATAAATACAAAACAATAGAAAAACTATTTAAAAAATCAAAAAAAAAATCCAACTAAGAACTTGGTCGTGGATTAAGTTCATAAGTGGTGGATTGAGTTCAAAAGTGGTATCTGGAGTAATCTATAATTTTTATTTAAGTTTCTCATTTGATATTTTGTGGTTGTGAAAATAATTTATTTCCAACCACTCGCAAAATCGCGTATACAACATTTTAATGGTTATTGTGGAAATGTAGAGGTCATTTCATTTAAATAGAACCAAACAAGATTTATTTGTTTAGATGACATTTCAAGTAGGTTAAATAAATTAATTTGCAATAAATGAATGAATTAGTTTAAAACAGGGAGATCAGTTTAAATATACACTAGTTTATAGTTTGCTTATTTCAATTAGTTGAGGTCCACCCAATAAGTTAAAATGGAAACATTTTTAAATAATATTAAAAACTTTTTATCAATTTTTTATTAATGATTAATTTATCCATACTTAATTGGTGTTAATTAATTCAATTAATAGTTAAATAATCGTATTAGATGTGAAACTAATTATTGTTGATCATCAAAACATCAAAAATTTACATTTTTTTGATTTGAAAATTTTGGAAAACAATTATGTTCAAGAACAATCGGTAGATAGGACACTTACACGATGTCCGGTTGTACTTGATGTTGTTGATTTATAAAGAACGTAAACCAAGAATCAACATATGTTCTTCATTTTTATGGAAGATTGTTTTTGATGTTATTGATCCATGAAGAACATCAATCCGGGATCGCCATATGTTCTTCATTTTTATGTCCGATTAATTATAATCGGCAGATACAATCCTCCACAAATGTTTATCGATAAAAAACCTCAAAAATGACGGTTTTACATAAATATATGTTCATAATTGGTGGATATGGTTTCCACATGTGCCGATTGTAAAAAACTTAAATTCAAGAGTTTTTTTGGAGTTTGTTTTGGCCAAAATAGGTTGATATAAATGTACATATCATCCGACTGTAAACATGTGCATTTTCTTCGTCCGACGTCGGAATGACCTCATTCTTTTTGCGTTGAACTTATCTTTTTATTATATACAAGATATAAATAAGAATTTCTGGATTTAGACAAGTTCTAATTGGTCTTGGATCCAAGTAAGTAAAGTACTACATGCAAAGATGGATCCAAGACCAATTGAAACTTGCCCAAATCCAGGAATTCTTATCTCTTTATTGTAGATAATGAAAAGATGAGTTCGGGGCAAAAAGAATGAGGTCTTTCCGACATCGGACGAGAAGTTATGAGCAAAACAATCAAAGAAAATGCTCTGGTTTACAATCGGTTGATAAGTGTATTTATATCAACCGATTCTAGCAAAGACAATTTGCATAAAATTTCTTAATCGGCACATGTGGTGAAATTTATCCACCGATTATGAAGTATTTTTATGTAAAAATTCTCGTTTTTGAGTTTCTTTTATCAATCAGCACTTATGGAGGATTATACCCGTCAATTGTGATCAATTAGACATAAAAATAAAGAACATATGTCGATTTTATATTTATGTTCTTCATGAATCAAGAACAGTCAGCCTTAAAAATGAAAAACATATGCCGACTCTTGATTTATTTTCTTCATAGATCAAAAGCATTAAGATCAATCGTCCATCGTGTAAATACCTTATCAACCAATTGTTCTTGTACCTAAAATTTTTCAAAACTTTCAAAGGTATAAATGCCTTGGATTTATTTATTAATTTATTTATTTTAAAATTTTGGGTTTTTTATTTTCCCGTCCAGAAAAAAAATTCTAAAACCTTTTTTACTAAAATAAATCCTAAAAAAGGATATATGAAACCCTATCGGGATGAATGGTGGGCTCCATATGAATACAGGATTATTAAAAAAAAAAAATTATAATGGAGCAGTTTTAAATTTGTTTATCTTCACAGTTTATGAAGAATTGTTATTATTTTTATTCAGAAACACTAACAGTTTTAAAATCCATAAACACAAAGGCCCAAGTGAACATTTCAGTCTTAGCCTTCTCCACAATAGTAAAAGCACGAACATTTCTTACGTACCATAAGCTCCAAAAATTGCAACTGAAATCATTAACTAACCTTTATCATTTGTCTTTAATATCTGAGGTAAACTCCAAAAGTAAAGGACAAAGATAACATCAACGTGCATAGTGAAAGACCATTTCGGTTTCTCATTGAAGTGTGACCAAATTTTAGTAACAAAGGAGAAATGCAACTGTAAGTAATCGACGGTTTCCATCTCAGAATAAAATGAATAAGTATTTAGGACATTCATACCTCTTTTTAGGAACAAATCACGAGTGAGTAATAATCTTATATGTAAATAGACCCTGAGAAAAAAACCAATTTTAGGTGGTAAACTTTGAGACCAAATCAACCTGAATAAAGTTGTGTCATCTGCATTGTTATCCATAACCAGACTGTTATAAGTGGATTTGACGGTGAAGCTTTTCTTACTAGCTAAAAATTATTCCATCACATCCTCCAAACTACTATCGAAAGTTATAAGTTGCAGTTCATCTGACATATTCACCCATTCAAGTCCGGCATTACCCTTCAACCTCTTTAGAACTAGTAATTCCTAAATAACTCTACTTTCTTTTAATTTACACACTTCAACTGCTGTCTTATTTTTTGTTCTTGACACTGCAAACAAAGATGAAATTTTAGTTGCAAGGGAGTATCCAATAACCGTCTAACCAAAATCTTGTCTTTTTTTTGCACTTTAAATTTGACGTGTTTTATGAAAATATTACTGCATTTCATAATCTTTTTCCATACTTACCTGAGTAAAATTATTAGCATATCAGCCTCTAATCATATGCTTGCTTTACCTTATTGTCTATAATACATGCCTTTCGTAATCATAATCATAATTATTACTTCATGCTGATATATGCTTAATTTTATCATGTTGAGATACAAATACTTCATGCTTAGACTTGCTCCATAATTATGTAAATTATTCTACAACTAATACATGACAAAGAAGGAGATAATATAATAAAAATATACCTGACTTTTGATTTAGTATAATAGAAAATTACTTTAGGTATATGTCTTAGTCTGGCACCTCTAGTTTCTAATTTTTACCTGGAAGTTCTTCCACTTCTATTTCCTTATCTTTCTAATGGTAGAAATATATCTTTAAATAAGGCTAGAATGGAGTCCACCTCCTACTACATAGAAATATATCTTCCAAACATCCATCATGAGTTAGAAAGACACCCTTAACTCTATAATATAAACTAGTATGTCACTTAATGGATTGACTTGAAGTACTTTAACTTTATGTACCCATCCACACAAACAGAAATCCTTTGCCTATACATGATCTAAAATTAAGCGCACACACTTGATTGAGATTAGACTAATCCGGTTTTATTAAACTAAACGTGATTTGTTGTTAAACCATAGAAATTTTAACAAAAATAAATGAGGAATCTTAGATAACCAATTAACAACATCATCACTATATTTTTCCACAATCACATTTCTCCACATAACTTCACTTTTATTTACAAACATCCATAACCATATAGTGAGCAAGGCTTTATTTATTTGTCTAGGATTTTTTATCCTTAATCTAACAAATTTCTTCCTCTTGCATAGAAAGTCCCACTTTACCAAATGCATTTCTTTCCTGCTTTTATTATTATCCCAAAGAAATCCCTCGTTAACTTCTCAAGCTTCTTAGCATATGAAATATGCATATGAAAAAACATATAATAAATTGGGGGACTAATCAAAATACTAATCCCCTTCGTTTCTCAAAAAGTGAGCAATTTATTTTAAGAGTTTGTTTCCTAAAAGTTGAACTATTTTATTAAACAAGACAATATTTCTAAAATTATCCTTTTAATTGATTATTATTAGTATGAGTCATTATCCAATAATAATTGAGACTTTAGAATACTATGAGGCTTATCATACCAGGTATCTGATATATTATGCCTTCGACAATATTTGGCTAGCATATTAGCTTCCTTATTACACCCTCTTTTTTGAAATTACATTTCCAATTGCTAAGAGTTTTCAGACTTCCAAAGCATCTAGCAGAATGGCTTCATTCTCCCAGGTATATGAGCAGAGTTGTTGACATACTCCATGATGTTCTTTAAATCTATTTCAATGAGAACATTCGTGAGCTCCAAATCTTTGCATGAATTGTCTGCTTCCAGGAAAGAAAAGCACTCTGCCTGCTCTGTATTTAAGACTGCAAAAAAGCATTTAGATCTACAACCCCAGCAGCGCCCTGCACAATCATGCTGAACTAGTCCAATACCTGTTGTGTTTTTTCTTTTCAAGAAATATGCATCACAATTAAGTTTTAAAACTGATTGTGGAGGTGGGGTCCAAGTAGAAACATTAGGTTCAGGATTTTGTTCATATATAGCAGCGGTTTTCTTACCGGTTAATAGCAATCTCTTTAAGTATCCAGCAAAACTAAAAACACCACCTACAGTTTTTTTGGGATCTGGTTTCTTGTGTTAAAAGAGACATTCACACCTTTCTTTCCATATACACCAACAAACAACCATAGCTAGATTGAGCCACTCCCCATTCAGTTGAGATTGTTTATCATGTTCAAACCATTCTTCGAACAAGGAAGCTATAGTATTCTGCTGACTACGCAACACTCTACTTCCCCCTGCAATCTCCATCTATACATCCTTAGAAAAAGGACAAGTTACTAGGATATGCATAGTGTCCTCACTGTGTTGATGACATGGATGACATGTTTGATTTATATAACCATGCACACACTCTTGAAAGTCTTACTTTAGTGGGTAGAATGTCGATTAGGCACCTCCATAATAAGTGTTTTACTCTTGACCAAGCTCATATAATTTGGTATATGCACACTTGAGAGAAAACTCCCCATGTTTTGTCAGTTACCAAGTAATTTTATCATCAACATTTCTAGGAAGACACATCCTTAGAATGAGATTTGCAGTATGAACATCAAGCAATGCTTGAACAAGCTGTACATTCCACTCCCCATTGTTGTCATCGATAAGTTCATTAAACCATATGTAGTCTTCAGCATTTATGGCATTTATATGTTGTTGTGGAGGTTGATCAAGTCCTAATACCCACTTTTCCATCCAGATTTTTATCTTCTTACCGTTAACTATTCTACAAAAACTATAATCTCGATAAAGTCAACGTTCTTTTGAACTCCCTTTCAAGCCCAAGAAGACTTAAAATTTTCTGTCGATTGTAACATACCTTTAACAAGGAAATACCTGGCATGAATAGCCTGCACCCAAACTCTATCTAAGTGAATGCAGAGTCTCCATGATGCTCTGGCTAGAAAGGCTTGATTCAGAATTTTAAGATCCCTGAATCCCTGACACCCCCCCCCCCCCCAACATCTCTATGTCTGTAAAGTTTGTTTCAAGAAGTTATACAAACACCTATTTTATTATTACACCCCCACCAAAATCTTCTCTGTAAAGAGTTCATTTGATTAATGGTTTTATCAGGTATCTTTAAGCGGCTCATATAATGCACAGGGATGGCATTGATAACATGCTTGATCATAATAGACCTCCCACTTTATGATATAGTCTTACTTTTCCAGATATTGAGTTTACATTTCACTTTATCAACTAGATTACTAAAATATGTTTTTTTGTCAGTCCCAATGATCAGAGGAATCCTAAGATATCTTTCATCATTCTTCATTCTCTGGACCTTGAGTCTTCTTGAGAGTAATCTACGAAATCAATCTGGTAAAGAAGCACTAAAATGCACACTTGACTTGTTGAAGTTACTGATTGTCCAGAAGCAACTCCAAATTTTTGGATAATTTAAAGAATGTTATTGACATTGTGAAGATCAACAGTGGCAAACAACAAGAAATCGTTAGTAAAGAATAAGTGTGAAATTGAAGGAGCATTATTACCAATTTTTATACCTTGAATTTGATTGTGTTATTCGGCATGAAGAAATTGCCTTGGAAAGCCTTCATAGAAATAATAAATAGGTACGGAGACAGTGGATCTCCTTGACTAATACCCCTTATAGGTTTGTAAGCTTGACAGGGAGAACCATTTAAAAGAATATAAATTGTTGCAGTACTTAGGCATTGATAGATTAATCTACACCAAGAATCATTAAACCACATTTGTTTCATACAATCTATAATGAATTTTCACTCTGACCTGTCAAACGCCTTGGACATATCCAACTTCAGTGCAAGAGTACTTTTTTCTTTCTTTTTTCTGCTTCATTATATGGATGACTTCTTGACCAAGATGAATGTTGTCTGAAATTTTCCCACCTTGGACATAAGTTGCATGAAGAGGAGAAATAATCTTTCTCATGACTTTTTTTATTCTAACTTACATGATTTTTGAGATCATTTTATATGTGGTATTGCACAGGGAAGTGAGTCTCAAATCAGAAGGAAACTGTTTATTCTTAGTCTTTGGAATCAAAGAAATGTTAGTTGCATTCAAATCCTTTAAGATATATTTATAAGTAAAGATAAACATGCATATCAACCATCTCACAAGTCACAACCTACCACATCCTTATGGGATTGAAAGAAACTGGCGGGAAACCATCCCGACCCGGAGCTTTCCAGGGCTTCGTATTCTTCAAGGCCTTGTAAATCTCATCAGCATCTGGGATTATATTAATCATCAAATTATCTTCTTGTGTAATATAACTAGGTATACGTTGAAGTATACTTTCATCATTTGTAGGATTATAAGTAGTGTGTAAAGCATGATAATAAGAAACCAATAAATTCTCCAACTCATTTCTATTTGAACACCAATTACCATCTGAATCTTTGAGTGTTGTGATATTATTCCTTTCCCTTCTTCGATTTTCCTTAGTGTGATGATACTTGGTATTCCTATCCATCTCAAGATAAAACTCATCTCTAGATTTTTCACCCTAAAAGTCACTCTGAATTTGATGCCAATGCTCCAAATCTTGTTCAACTTGAAGGACTTTTAAATATGTAGCATCACAACTAGGTTGTCGATGAATGATTTCTAGTTGTTGATATATAAGACGAATGTTACTGTTAATGTTACCAAAAAAATTTCCTATTCCATTTTGCTAATATTCATCTATTTGTAGTGAGCTTTCTCGAAACTTGGTACGCAGAAGAACCTTCAATATTTGTATTCCAAGCAGTAATAATTTGAGATTTAAGAGTGTCGTTCTTTTTCCAGCACTAAAAGTACATCTCAACCCTCCTACTGAGGACACGACAATGGATCCATGGGTGAACTTTGCTTGTAATATTTTTAATATTTTTTTACTGAACCATGGTATATTGATAGTGGTGCAACTCACCACATATGCAACTCATTATCCTATTTTAAATCTTACTCTCCTGTTAATACTTTGATTCAAATGCAACTACCTGATGGTACTTTTGCTACAGTAAAATATAATGGTGAAGTTTTTTTCTCACCAACTTTCAAACTCTCTAATGGTCATCATATTCCTAATTTCAAGTTTAATCTCTTATATGTGAGTTAAATAACTCGCTCTTTGAATTGTGTTGCTCTTATTACTCACAATTCATTTTTATTTAAGGACCTACTCATGAATCAAGTGGTTGGTCAGGGTAAGCTGTTGTCAGGTCTTTATCAACTCCAAATTTCTCCTAAATCAGCAGCATCACATAAAGCTCTATTCAATAAGACGTCGTTATACATTTGGCATTGTCGACTCAGACATCCTAGTTTATATCGTTTTAAGTTTTTATGTAATTCTTTGATTATACTCATTCTAGTTTTTCCAGTGCTTGCGATGTATGCCCTTTTGTGAAACAAAGTATATTACCATTTAATAAAAATTGTATTTCTTCCAAGCATTGTTTTGATTCTTTTGAACTTATTCATTGTGATATATGGGGTCCTTTTTCGACACCTTCTTTTATTGGTGCTAAATATTTTTGTAACTATTGTTGAAGATTATTCTCGTTGTACTGGGATTTACCTTATGCACACCGAGGGAGAATCTTTCAAGTTCATAAGATATTTCTATCACTTTGTTATCACTCAATACTCTAAAAATATTCACTAATATTTCTATTGGCAACTCTGTTCCCTTTTTGCTTGTACTATAACGGTTTCAATCCGACAATGGTACAAAATTTCTATCTCGAGACACTCAAACTTGGTTTCATGAGAAAATAATTCATCACCAACGCAGATGTGTTTCCACTCCTCAACAAAATGGGGTAGTTGAGAGAAAACATCGCCACTAACTTAATGTGGCCATGGCTTTTCGTTTTCAAGCAAACTTGCCCATAACTTATTGGGGTGAATGTGTTTTAACGGCAACTTACTTGATAAATAAGATGTCCACTCCAATTCTTTCAAACAAAACCCCTTATGAAGTTCTATTAGGAGAGAAACCTAATTATCGTCATCTTCTTGTATTTAGTTGCTTATGTTATGCTCGCAACACTAAGATTAAGTATAAATTTGATCCTCAAGCATAATATGTAGTGTTTCTTGGTTATCCATATAATCATAAGGGTTAAATTATTTTTTGGATGAATCTACAAAAACAACCTATAGATCTCGTGATGTTGTTTTTTATGAAAACATTTTTCCTTTCAAAGATGTGCAAGTACCCACAAATGCTTTTCTTCAACCTGCCTTACCAGAAGAATTTTATTATGATAATTTACCACTTTCTTCAACTTCTGCCAATTCTAATCTAGTAAGTTCCATCGACTCTACTTAGTCTTCACCGGGAGAACTTATCACTACAACACCATCCAGTAGCAATTCTCATCAATCTTCTCCTTCTAACTCAACTGTTGTTCCTCTCAATAATAGGTCTACCAATGTTGTAGCTAACTCGAATGAATTATCTTTATGTCGATCTACTCGAGAACTCACCGTCCTTCTCATTTAAAGGATTTTATTTGCACAATACACCAATGTACTTCCATAATCACCTTATCCACTAACTAATTATCTTCCTCTCGATAAGTTTACACCACAACATCGCGCATTTCTCTCTTGGGTTATTGTCACTAACGAACCACGTAATTTTACTGAGGCTATGAAAATCCATGTTTGGCGTGATTCAATGGTACGAGAAGTCACATCTCTTGATTCCAACAACATTTTGACCTATAATGATCTCCCACCCGATAAATCTTTTATTATACTTGGCATCCCTTAAAAATTGGACTCTCCACCAATTAGATTTCAATAACGTCTTCTTACAGTGGGATTTATCGGAAGATATTTATATGAAAATTGCTCCTGGTTTAAAAAAAAGGTGATACTCGTGTTTGTAAATTGAATAAATCTTTACAGGGTCTAAAGCAAGCCTCTCGTCAATGGTTTTTTAAGATCTCTACTGCTTTCATTGCTGAAGGTTTTGTCCAATCTTATGCAGATTATTCTCTTTTTATTTTTCATTATGGAGAAATTTTTATTTTTGTATTGGTTTATGTTGATGATATCATTATTATTGGCAATAATGATTCTGATATTCATTCTTTTCGACGTAATCTTGAAGCTAAGTTCTCACTAAAGAATCTTGGTCGATTATAATATTTTCTTGGAATTGAAGTATCTCAATCTTCTACATGTATTTTTTTTGTGTCAATGTAAGTATATTGTTGGCATCCTCAATGACTCTGGTCTCTCGGGTGCTAATGTATCTCCATCTTCTATGAAACAATACCTTAAGCTTTTAATTATTGTCGGCAATCCTCTACCTTATCGTCGCCTTATTGGTCGACTAATTTACCTAAGAGTTACTAGGATTGATATTGCGTATTCAGTGAACTACTTAGGTCAATTCATGCAGCAACCTCCTCTACTCATCTGGATGTTGCCCATCGAGTTATTTTTTATCTCAAAGGAACAATCAACCATGGAATTTTCTTGTCCGCTTCTAGTTCTTTATGATCTTTCAGGCTATACAGACTATGATTGGGCAGGGTGTCCTACTACTCGTAGATCTATGACGGGTTACTTTATCATTCTCGGCGATAGTCCTCTCTCGTGGAAATCAAAGAAGCAAGCTACGGTGTCTCTCTCTTCCGCTGAGGTTGGATATCGAGCTCTCGCCAAGCTTATGACTAAAATGCAGTGGTTGTATTACCTTTTTACCGACATGTGCATTCTTATTCCAAAGCCTATCGCGGTTTACTGTGACAACCAAGCTGCAATTCACATCTTTGAAGATCCAGTTTTCCATGAACGAACTAAACATATCGAGATCAATTGTTATTTCGTTCGTGAATAACTAATCTCTGGCCTTATTAAGCTTACTCACATCTCTTCAAATGATCAACTTGCTCACCTCTTTATAAAATCGCTTGGGGTTGATCATTTCAAACGTCTTGTATGCTAGTTGGGCGTTAGGTTCGATCCTCCTCCAGCTCCAACTTGAGGGGTTGGGGGTATTAGACGTACAACTAGTAGTCCAGCACACAATAGGAGGAAAAGTGTCAACGCAGTTAAGTGGTGAGGTTCGATCATTTCAATCGCTTGTGTTGTACCTGCAATCAATATGCCGAGTCTGTAGCAATGGAATTCAAAGTTGTTGTAACAAATAACCTTGCTATAACTTGTCTTGTAAACTGCATATAGTTATTTTAGTCATATATTTACGTTTCTATATGTTATAAATATTGTATGAAAACCATTCAAGTCTATACAGTTGTGAGACTAAACCAAATCTATCCTCTCAGTTTTATTACAGAGTAATGTCTTTGAGGTTTTCGGCCTTGGTACTACTGATTAATAGCGAATAATAAAAAAATATTGTCCGATAGTTATTCGACGTTTTGAATATTTGTGAAATATGGAATATATATATATGATACTATGATAGTTTCTTACTCAATTTTGTAAATTTATTGCGTTATGAGAAAACTTGGGTACGTGATGAAGCTAAATTGTTTAATTAAAACCTATAGATATAAGATATTGTAGTGATTCTAATATGTCTGACCTCTATACTGGTTTTTTTTTTTTTTTTCCGAATTACTATCGAATCACAAACCCTTAACTAAATTCGAATTTTAACGAACGGAATATTTCTCCTACGTTCTTGCCTGTCAACTAATTAATCCATAATATCGTGGAGCACAAATTTCATCCGGCACAGTAGCTTGCGTGGCATGGTAAAAACCAGCCCATTAAAAAGTGGGTGACGAAGTAACAGCTCAAGAAGGCATATATCAATTAATAGATTACATGACTCATCTTCTGACATACATTCATCTCCTTCACGTAAATGACTCCAACAAAAAAACAAAAAGAACAGATCGTATCCTTTTCTTAGATTCAACTAATCCACTGTACGTAGCACCCAAAACTTACCAATCCAAATTCAGTATTACAAATAGTATCATTCGTTATTGAGATATCCATATACCCTACTCTTTTATAGAATCACAAAAGCATTTTTGTTTTTGAAACAGACTTAGAGAGAAAGAAGAGCCATGGCAGATGGAACCACATAAATAAGGAACAAAGCTCGTCTCAAAATCTTAGAACTAGCCAACATGATAAGTGTACCAATGTCACTCAACGCAATCGTACGTCTCAATGTTCCTGATGCTACCTGGGCAAACGGGTCAAACATTCCTCTATCTCCTTCTCAGATCTTGACGCGTATTAATCTTCCATCCGGAGGAGGAGATCCTGAAAACCTACAACGTATTCTTCGTATGCTAACCAGTTACGATGTTTTTGAAGAGCACATTATCGTAACCCCTTCATCAGAATCAATAGAACGGAAATACTCACTGACAGAAGTTGGAAAAACACTAGCAACTGATGAAGATGGATTGTCGTACGGCCCTTATGTTATCCAACACCATCAAGATGCGTTGGCTAAATCTTGGCCGTATGTACATGAAGCTATTGTGGACTCTACGGTTGAACCATTTGTGAAAGCGAATGGTGGAAGATCGGCTTATGGATTCTATGGTGATAATCCCGAGATGAATGAATTGATGCAGAAAGCTACGTCTGGTGTATCTATACCGTTCATGAAAGCCATATTGAATGGTTATGATGACGGGCTTAGAGAGATCCAACGGTTAGTTGATGTTGGTGGTAGTGCCGGTGATTATGTGAAGATGATTTTACAGAAATACCCTAATGTTAGGGAAGGTATCAATTTTGATCTGCCTGAAGTTGTTTCTAAAGCTCCGATTATTCCCGGTAAGTTTTTTTTCTAATGAAAAAAAGTTTTTATTGATGCGGTAATGGTAGAAATGACTCAAATAAATATCTGAAAAACCATTCCGTGTTTTGTAGGTGTGAAACACGTGGGTGGGGACATGTTCAAGTCAATTCCCGAAGCTGATGCTATCTCACGAAGGTAGGTGGTTTGTTTCTCTCCAACTTTCACCTAATTGAAAATTTAGGTAGGCTAAAAACCAAAATCGTAAGTGGCTATATAAATTATTCCAGATAAATATGTGTTCAATAAAGTCAGGTATAAAATAATATTTAATTTAAATAGTTCTGAGTTAGATATATGAATCGAATTAGAAAAAAAAATCTAATATCTGACTTGATCCGACTCAGATACTAAGTTGGATTCAGATCGTGAGTTAAAAACACACATGGTGTTGGTCTATCTCGGTCCAGAACACAGTTCCACTAGTATTTTTGTATCAGTGACAAACAAGCCATACATGGAGTTGCATTTTGCCTACTTGTTTTTATGTTTTGAAATACTATTTGCCTACTTGAAACAGGTTTAATTACAATCTCTCTTTGTGCCTAATAACCTCTAAATTGACTCGTAAATCATACTGCCGGTGCTACTAAGCCCAACACAATGACGTACTTGGGCTTATTCTCAGGGAATAGGCATGCACTATTTGATATTTAAATAGGTAACATAGATGTTGATATTGGTTGGTATGTACTGTGTTTTGTTTATCATTGCAGTGGATAGTGACAACCTGGACAGATGATGAATGCTTAGCTATAATGAAGAATTGCTACAATGCACTTTCAGTAGGGGGGGAATTGATCGCGTGTGAACCAGTGCTGCCTCATGAATCAGACAACAGCCATAGGACCCGAGCATGGCTTGAAGGGGACATATTTGTCATGACTATCTATCGTGCTAAGGGTAAACACAGGACAGAACAAGAATTTCAGCATCTAGGCCGAGAGACTGGCTTTCCTCATTTCCGAGCTATTTATATTGATTACTTTTACACTCTCTTAGAATTCCAGAAGTAATCAACTTCAAGATATTAGATCGTTTCACGAATAATTCTATGCAACCTTCTCCGAGTTTTGAAGATTTCTTAAATGACAAACTACTAATTGTTTAAAGAAGTCAAAGTTGGTATTCTACATTTACCATTATGCATGAGTTGGTATTACTTGTAATGTTTAACCATTCATGCTGAAAGTTAGTTAGAGAGTTTTTGGAGATTTTATTTACCATCAATTCGAATCCTTGATAATCCGGGATTAGTACACTGTTTGGGCAAAAAAGTTTCACCAAAGCAATCTTTTTGGAAGTGATTAAAATTACACATGTCTTGTTCTCCAGAGTCAGGGATACAAAAGAATGACTACCCTGCAAAGAATCTTTTGATGCTAAAGTTAGTAATAAAGTTCTCTACGGTTTTTTTTTTTTTTTTTTTTTTTTTTGACTTAACTGCATTTCTTTTAAGGTTATTCGTGTGCATTTATAGATTTACTGTCGACATTTTTTCGCCCAATCCAACAAGTACTTTCAGAATTTTTTAGAACTTTTTCTTAGAACATCTCCAATGAAATGAGTTAAGGTTTTAAAAAAATACGACATCTAAAATTTAATATTTTTTTTAATAAATTTTTATCTCCAATTAATATGAGGATCAAGGTCATAAAGAAAGATGACATGGCTAAGTGGAGGCGAATAAGATAGACTTTCTTCATAACCTTGGATCTTAATCCACATCATATTTTATTTTTAAATTTAAATAAAGTTTGTTAAATAAGACCTTGAGTATTGAATATGAATTTTAAAGTGAAAAGTCTTATTTTTATATTTTTTTTATCATGTAGTGATGACTCACAAAAAAAAAGGAGTTAATCTAGACCTCCACATATGATGACTTTGACCCCTAGCATTGGAGATGCTTTTAGGGTTTAAGGTCAATGATCGTTTCAGAAAAGGGGTAAAAATAGTTCTTTCACGGACTTGTGAAGATTTGTTTTTTACCTAATTTAAATACTAAAAGAGAAAACTCAATTAAAAGTTGATTCAAGAATATACAGAAAACTGAGGCTACGGATTCCACCATTAACCAATTTTTAAGTGATTCAATTAATACCAATAATCATGCAACCTACACATTCAATTTAATTCTAAAGTATTGTCAATAAGTAGATTTTTAAAATAATAATTGTAAATCAGAAGCATGGAACATCAAGAGCTCTATACTAAGCATGAACCATCAAACGAAATCACAACTAATTAGTAAAAACCATATAATCAATTTAAATCAATGCAAAAATCATAAAAAGAATTGCAAAATTAATTAAATAAGAATTATACCACTTTATTATTGGAATAATAGCTTCCTCCGTCGCCTCAGCAATAGGGTTTAGCTCCTCATGTTGAAAACACTCTCGAAACAATTGTTCATAGCTCAAAAAGTGTTTACAAGGAATGGATAAAAATAACACAGAAGATTTGATACGGTTATAGGTGTTGCATACTGTGTTTTCTGTGTTGCTAAATGGAAAAAGAACACTTCAAATCAACGACAGACTAAACTCGCAGCTGAACCTAAAAGAATAAGCCACGGTATCAGCGACTCTTCTCAGCTGCCTTATATTCTTCGTCTCCTTCACCAGCAGCAAATAATTTTCTTTCTTCTGAATTTTTCTCCCGAGCTCTGCATGATTTTTCTTCGATCTCTTCGCTTTATATAGGCTCAGCAAACCCTAACAACTAATCCTCAATCGATAAGGACTAATTATTCTCTCCAAATCAAATTAAAACTCGTGTTGATCTCATTCCCGTAAATAATATATTTCCCGGCATCAAATCAAGTTTTCAACTCTTTTTTCTCGGCATGAATCACCTATGATGACATGTTTTGATAAGTCTTGACTATTCCTTCTGTTGGTAAGTCGAAACAAGAGTTTCATAAAAATCGCTTTCATACAAACTCAGATAATTTCTCTACACGAAGAGAAATATCTTCCCACCAATTTCAAAATTTGAAAATGAAAGGGGGTGCTCCTATCCAACAGTGGGGTTCCTTTATCAATTCTCCTTAGGTGCCTTTAGTAATTTTTCCTGGATGCCTTTATCAACTTTTTGTGCAAATTTTTTCACAAAAGTTTATTTCCCAAAAATACCTACAAACACATACATCATAATAAGTACAAATTGAGCACTAACAATATAGATAATTGAGAACAATTTAGACACAAAAATGTGTCTATCAAATACCCCAAACTTATTATTTGCTAGTCCTCGAGCACATCTAATCTAGAAAATAAAAATCTAACTTACTTTCGTATGAATCACGACTACACTTAGCGCGTGCAGCTAGCCGTTAAACTCCTAGATGACCGTAAAAGACGAGTGTTGTCTCCTGAGGGCTTACAAGAGGTATACCCACAAAACCTTTACTTCAAATTTTAGCTACTTGTGAATGATTGAGGTTGGACACTAAATATGCTATTTAGTTGGCTACTAAATTCTTCAGCTATGGGAATCATTACCCTATATGAGTCTACTGTTGTATACAAGTTTTCACTCAAGCGTACTAAAATTCATATATAAGAAAATAAAGCTATACTTAGATAGTTGTACAACCCATGATACTCAGAATCTATCAAAGTTCAATCACATGAATAGATTTAGAAGATGGATATGAAGATGATGAAGTTTGCACATGTTAACTAAGGTGAACGGTGTTTCCCATATCTGTCTGAAGGTCAGTGCCAGGATTAATATTAATGGATTGAGATACGCTTCCAATGGTCTTAATCCATATACTAATATCGACTCAGCTGGTATATACAAGGGCCCCAACGTCGACTTATTGAAAATAAAACAATTATTTATTTCTTTATTTTTATTTTTTTTCTTCAAATGGTATGAGTAATGGTCTAAATAATATACAATAATGGGGCTTGATCTCAAACATTATACTTCATCCTGGCGGAGATAACAATTCGATACTGGTGCCCCACCAAATCACTTAGAGAAACACAAAAATTATAAAAATAAAAACAGAAGGTGATATGGTGACGACTCCGAGATATGGTGATGACTATCATGTTATTTCTAACACATGAGCTCTGTCTTTTATGAATAGATCATTTAGTTGGGAACGCCAATTCCTATAAAAAAAGAGCTAAGTTTCCATCTACTTAGAATGGTTAGAGTCATCCTGAATTATTTATAAGTTTCTAAATTTTGGAGTTTCATTATTGCACTAAAAATTTCTCCCTTATCCCCAAACTTAAATCTAACATTGTCCTTAATATTTCAAATTAAAGAGCAGTACCAAAGATAGGTAAAAAAAGGAATGAAGAGGTAAGTCAGAAAGATAGTACCTGGGTGAAGCATAAAAATCCTTCTATGGAGAACAAGATAGAAAATAAAAACCTAAAAACGAATAACAAAAACCTACAAAAAATATATTAATGTACATAAACAACCTTGATGGTCAATCAAAGTAAACAGGGTCCTCCAGAGGGACCTCCTCAATATGACATGTAGGAAAAGGCTCTTAAAATGGTTTCAATCTCTGACCGTTAACTTTGAAAGCACTTGTACCATCTTGAGTCTCAATATCAATAGCACCATGAGGAAAAACAGTGCGAACAATAAAATGACCGGTCCACCGAGAGCGTAACTTCCCGGAAAATGGATACAAAAGCGTATCATACAGAAGAACTTTTTGACCTGGAGAAAATGACTTTCTTAAAATATTTCTATCATGCAAAAGTTTCATTTGGTTCTTATACTCCCTAGCACTATCATATGCATCTTTCCGAATCTCTTCCAACTCATTGAACTGGAGCTTCCTGTAAGCTCCTGCCTTGTCAAGTGAAAAATTAAACTTCTTTACAGCCCAATATGCTTTATGTTCTAAATCGACGGGTAGGTGAAAAACCTTGCCAAAACTAGATGATAAAGTGACATTCCAATGAGGGTCTTAAACGCAGTAGGGTAAGCCCATAAGGTATCAGTAAGCCTTAATGACCAGTCTTTCCTATTAGGATTAATTGTTTTCTCTAAAATATATTTAATCTCCCTTGTTGGAAACCTCTACTTGACTACTAGTATGTGGATGATATGGGGTAGCTACTTTGTGAATAATACCATATTTTTTCATCAGTAGCTTAAAAGGTCTATTACAAAAGTGTGACCCTCCATCACTAATTATAGCTCGCGGTGTACCAAAACGTGCAAATATGTTATCATTTAAAAACTGGACCACAACCTTGTGGTCGTTTGTTTTACACGAAACCGCCTCTATTCACTTAGATACATATTCTACAGCGAAGAGGATGTAAAATAACCAAAGGTCTTAGGAAAGGGACCCATAAAATCAATGCCCCACATATCAAAGACCTCAATAACTAAAATAGGGTTCAAAGGCATCATATTTCTATGAGAAATGGTTCTTAACTTCTGGCAGCGCTCACAAGCAACACAGTAGCTGTGGGTGTCTTTAAACATCGAAGGCCAATAAAATCCACACTACAATATCTTAACAACAGTCTTCTTAGTACTAAAATTACCCCCACAAGCATGATCATGACAAAAGGAAATAATACTAGCCTGGTCACTCTCAGGCATACATCTCCTAATAATCTGATCTGGACAATACTTAAATAGATAAGGATCGTCCCAAAAGAAATGCTTTACCTCGGCTAAAAACCTAGAACGATCTTGTTTACCCCAATGTTGAGGCATTCGAACCATGAAAACTATCTCTCACAGGAGGAGAATCATCAGGGGAATCCATAACAAGTCTAGACAAGTGGTCTACTACTACATTTTTTGTACCCTTTTTGTCTCTGATTTCTAGAGAGAATTCTTGTAACAAAAGGATCCATCTAATCAATCTAGGTTTAGTATCCTTCTTAGACAGAAGGTACTTCAAATCAGCATGATCACTAAAGACTATAACCTTAGAACCTAAGAGATAAGATCTAAACTTGTCTAAGGCAAAAACAATGGCTAACTTTGGCTTTGTCTACCTCTATACCCTTAGAAGACACGATATGCCCTAAAAAAACTCTTGATCGAACTATGAAATGATATTTTTCCCAATTAAACACTAAATTCTTTTCCTTAAACCTAGTCAACACTAATGTCAAATGATGTAAGCATTCATCGAAAGATGACCCAAATACTGAACAATCATCCATAAAGACCTATAAAAACCGTTCTACCATGTCAGAAAATATGCTCATCATACAATGCTGGAAAGTAGCGGGTGCATTAAACAACTTGAAAGGTATGCGTCTATAAGCAAAGGTACCAAAGGGACAGGTAAATGTGGTTTTCTCTTGGTCTTCTGGGGCAATAATAATCTGATTATATCCAGAGTAGCCATCTAAAAAGCAATAATGGTTATGTCCAGCTAATCTCTCAAGCATTTGATCGATGAAAGGAAGGGGAAAGTGTTCCTTCCTTGTGACCTTGTTCAATTTTCTATATTCAATACAAACACGCCACCCCGTGGTCACTCGGGTTGGGATTAACTCATTGTTATCATTCTGGACTACAGTGATACCTGATTTCTTGGGAACAACCTGAACAGGGCTGACCCACTTACTGTCTGAAATAGAGTAGATAATACCTGCATCTAACAACTTAAGCACCTTAGTTCGAACTACTTCTAGGGTTCATTCGATGTTGCATTTCCCTAGAAGCTTTAATGTCATTCTCTAAATAAATCTAATGCATACAAACAGTAAAACTTATACCCTTAATGTATGTTATGGTCTACCCTAAAGCTTCCTTATTGTCTCTAAGTACGGTCACTAGCCTACTTTCCTGATCACTATCCAAGTCATAGGCTACAATCACAGGCAAAGTCTTAGATGAGCCTAAAAACACATATTTTAGAGTATCTGGTAGTTGTTTAAGGTCCAACTTAGGAGGCTCTTCTAAACAAGGGATTAAGGTAGAATTAGAAACTGGTAGTGGTTCGAACTTAGTTTTCCATCTATTATATCTAACACGGGGGTAAAATCTAACAGAGCATTCACTTGATCGATGATGTTATCATCGTCAAAATGTAAGCCAAAATGGGATAGGCAACTCTCTAATGGATCTTCGGATAAGATGTTTGTTAATGGCTCCTAAACTAAAGTTTTTATCATGTTCATCTCTTCAATGCAGGTGTCATCTAGCTCAGGGGGTTGCTTACTAACATTGAATATATTAATCTCAATAGTCATATTACCAAAAGATAAATTTATAATACCATTCTGACAGTTAATGATCGCATTATATGTAGCTAAAAATGGGCGACCTAGTATCACTGGTATCTGGTTCTCTGGGTCAGGGATAGGTTGGGTGTCTAAGTCAACAAAATCCACAGGATAAGTAAACTTGTCGGCCTCAATAAGAACGTCATCGATATTGCCACGAGGAATTTTTACAAACCTATCTGCTAAATGAAGTGTTATCTAGGTAGGTTTTAGCTCATCAATTCCTAGCTGGAGGTACACATGGTACGGAAGTAAGTTCACACTGGCTCCTAAGTCAAGTAACGCCTTCTCCACACGGTAGTTACCTATTGTGCAAGAAATGGTAGGGGAACCTAGGTCTTTGTACTTAGGAGTTGTGTTGTTCTGGATGATCGAACTTATATGACAAACTAAAAAGGCTTTCTTTTCTACACTAAGCTTTCGCTTTCACGTACAAAGATCCTTAGGGAACTTAGCATAAGTAGAAATCTGCCTAATTGTTTCTAATAAAGGAATATTGATATTGACTTTCTTAAAAATTTCCAATATATCATTAAAATTTGATTCCTTCTTTGTTGGTACTAGTACTTGTGGGAATGGGGCTCTGGGCACAAAATCGGCCTTAGCAGGAACCGCATTGGAATCTTTAGAGACTTTATCAGTCTCTTCAACTATTGGTTCAGAAGGGTGAACTACAGCATGTTCACTATCTGGCATGGTTACCTTGTTGTCAACCACTTTACCGTTCCCAAGGGTTTTAATTGCATTCACATGATTTGATGATTTCTCACCAGAAAAAACTTCATGAACTCCTCTAGGGTTGGGTTGTGTTTGACTAGGAAACTTAGCTTTTACTCTCTCTTTCAAAGACTCATTTATCTGACTAACCTGGATTTGTAAATTGGAAATAACCTGAGTGTTATCCTGTATAATCTTACAATTAGCTTGTAAAGTTTGGTCAACCGACTGCTGAAATTTTATAGTGTTCTGAGCTAATACGGTGAGAGACTCTTCTAAACTCATGATTTTCTTATCGGAAGAGTTCTAAAACTGTGTTGGTCCTAAAGGATTCTTAGAATAACCAAAACCTGGGGGAACCTGGGAATTACTAGACTGGCCTTGATTCTGGCCCTTAGACCAAAAGAGGTTAAGATGGTTTCTCCAACTAGGGTTATAGGTTTATGAATATGAGTAAAACCTCTGATGGTTATCAAATATAGTGTTATTATAGAGAGCATGGGATGGCTCTTCCTCGCTATGTCCCTCCCAAACTGAATTAGGCTCTATTCAACAGCTAGATTGATTTAACTCTAAATCTATCCTTTTTGCTATTGCTGCAATTTTGGCATCTGATTAAAGGTTCCATCTACACTAGTGACATTCATTAGTAAGGTTATGAATTCTTAGGGTACTACAGATTTCCTCAAATTCCCTAATGTGAAAGTAGGGGTTTTCATTTTCTTTTCCCAAGAAGATCGGGAGTATCTGCATGGTCCCAGGTTTCAACTCATAGTTCGCTTCGGTTGCAGCTAACCTTATATATGATAGAGAGAAGTCCTAGTCGGATTCAACAAATCTTTTAAATTTGCGCATAACGGCTCCAAACTAGAGGAAATTTATGGTAAAACTTCGTTTAAAACGATGTGGTAGAGAGCAAGGTGCGACTTGAAGGACATGATCGGTTGTGGATTCTTACATCCACCATTTTATATACGAATGAATGTGCTCTTGGCTCCATTTATGGCACTATCAAAGGACTGGCAGCGGCTTCTTCAGACAAAGTCAAACTTTCAAAATTAAAATTTCCAAAAACAGGGTTCTCTAGATAAGAGCCTTCTAGACCCTCGTATACAGAAACAGAATTACTAGGCTTGTCACCTAGAGTGTATCTTTTCCAAGCTCGCTCAGTGATGGTCTCGAGCGATCTTGGCATACACTACAAAAAACTAAAAATAAGTAAATCCTAATTGGAAAGAAATTCTAAACAAACACAAGCAAGGCTGACTCAACCAAATCAATCTTATTGAATCTATCAAACAAAAAACATGATGGCTCCATTTAGATTGTTTCTAGACAAGCAAACCTTTTGGGTACGATCTGAATAAAGCAAGTTAATCGAGAGAAGCAGGATAAGCTCTTGGGATCTTGAATAACCTTACTTCTTTGGCACGTTTCCTCGGGTTACAAGACGGTGCAAATCGACTTAAATTAACCTTCTTGATCCTTGAGTTGAGCTAACAAAATAACCAATACAATCATTTTGAATGATTTTCCAATAAGCTCGTTACCCTATCAGTCTCTTTACAGTAAAAATTTTAAGCTTAGGCTCGCGTTTGGTAACGTTTTCCTAAAGCGGGCAAGAAGGGAACGGTGATTCCTGAGTCCTTATCTTGTATGGTCAGTTCTTGCCCTTTACTAGAAAATTAAATCAGTATTCAAGTCCTCAAAATAAATGCATTACGAAGAAATACAAAAAATCCACTTGCAGGGGTTTCGTGGATTGATAGAGTTTTACCTCCTGTACCAGACGAGCGATGAACCGTTGAAGTCGACTCGGGCCACTGAATCATGTGTCAGTGTACGAACCCAAAGGGTCGAGACCATATAGTAATTGTCGTCCTTCCATGTTGCAATTTATATTTAATTTTTACCCTTCCTTAGGGTTTAAAAATAATAATAATGTCCATAAATGTCCCAAAGTGTCCACAATGTCCAAAAATAAGAAAATTTACAAAAACAATAAAAGATTTCCTAATGCAGTATTTCTAAAAAGAAAATTAATTAAAAAAACTCTAAAAATAAAATTAAAAATAAAATAAAATCTTTGTCATCTTTTTCGTTCTTTTAGCTTTAACTTTACTAACTTTAAAAATAAATAAAACCTAAAAAAAGAAAATCTAAAACTCTAAACCTAAAAAAGTTTTCTACGGTTTTTTTTATGCTAAAATTAGTAATAAAGTTCTCTACAATTTTTTGTTTTTTTTTGGCTTGACTGTATTTCTTTTAAGGTTTTATTCATGTGCATTTATAGTTATATTGTCGACATTTTTTCGCCCAATCCAACAAGTAATTCCAAAATTGTCTAGAACTTTCCCTTAGAATATTTCCAATGCAAGGAGTCAAGGTCTTAAAAAAGTACGACACCTAGAATTTAATATTTTTTCTACCAAATTTTTATCTCCAATTAATGTGAGGATCAAGGTCATAAAGAAAGATGACATGGCTAAATGGAGGCGAATAAGATAGACTTTCTTCATAACCTTGGGTCTTAAATCCACATCATTATTTTGTTTCTAAATTTAAATAAATTTTTTTAAATAAGACCTTGAGTATTGAAGATGAATTTCAAAGTGAAAAGTCTTATTTTTATATTTTTTTTATCATGTAGTGATGACTCACAAAAAAAAAGATTTAATCTAGACCTCCACATATGATAACTTTGACCCCTAGCATTGGAGATGCTTTTAGGGTTTAAGGTCAATGACCGTTTCAGAAAAGGGGTAAAAAGAGTTCGTTCACTAGGACTTGTGAAGATTTGTTTTATACCTAATTTAAATACTAAATAGAAAACTCAATTAAAAGTTGATTCAAGAATATAAAGAAAACTGAGGCTAAGGATTCCACCATTAACCAATTTTTAAGTAATTCAATTAATTACCAATAATCATGCAACCCACACATTCAATTTAATTCTAAAATATTGCCAATAAGTAGACTTTCAAAATAATAATTGTAAATCAGAAGCATGAAACATCAAGAGCCCTAGACTAAGTATGAACCATCAAACGAAATCACAACTATTTAGTAAAAACCATACAATCAATTTAAATCAATGCAAAAATCATAAAAAGAATTGCAAAATTAATTAAATAAGAATTATACCACTTTATTATTGGAATAATAGCTTCCTTCGTCGCCTCAGCAATAGGGTTTAGCTCCTCATGTTGAAAACACTCTCAAAATAATTGTTCATGGCTCAAAAAGTGTTTACAAAGAAGAGATAAAAATAACACAGAAGATTTGATACGGTTATAGGTGTTGCAAACTGTGTTTTCTGTGTTGCCAAATGGAAAAGGAACACTTCAAATCAACGACAGACTAAACTCGCAACTGAACTTAAAAGAATAAGCCACGGTATCAGCGACTCTTCTCAGTTGCCTTATGTTTTTCGTCTCCTTCACCAGCAGCAAATAATTTTCTTTCTTCTGAATTTTTCTCCCGAGCTCTGATTGATTTCTCTTCGATCTCTTCGCTTTATATAGGTTTAGCAAACCCTAACAACTAATCCTCAATCTATAAGGACTAATTATTCCCTCCAAATCAAACTAAAACTCGTGTTGATCTCATTCTCGTAAATAATATATTTCCCGGAATCAAATCAAGTTTTCAACTATTTTTTCTCGGAATGAATCACCCATAATGACATGTTTTGATAAGTCTTGACTATTCCTTTTGTTGGTAAGTCGAAACAAGAGTTTCATCCCATAAAAATCGTTTTCATACCAACTCAGATAATTTCTCTACGCTAAGAGAAATATTTTCCCGCCAATTTCAGAATTTAAAAATGAAAGGGGGTGCTCCTATCCAATGGTGGGTTGCCTTTAGAAATTCTCCTTGGGTGCCTTTAGTAATTTTTCCTAGGGGTGCCTTTATCAACTTTTTGAGCAAATTTTTCCTCAAAAGTTTATTTCCCAAAAATACCTACAAACACATAAAACACCATAATAAGTACAAATTGAGTACTAACAAAATAGATAATTGATAACAATTTAGATAAAAAAATGTGTCTATCAGTCAACACGCAAATATGTGGTTAGAGTTGTAAGAATGGGCTAGCGAAATGGAACAAAAGACAAGGTTGACGACGTAGGTGGGAGGCAAGGGGAAACAACCTAGTCATGTAGTGGTTATGGGCTGGCTTCCAAGTCCATTTACATTTTGTAAACACCTCACCCATCTTAATCCTCTAACTAATTATATTTTTGAGTAGATCAAACCTATATTTGCATTGATGTCTTACGATATATTTTTTTGACGCAAAAAGGCAATATATAAATGGGAAAAGAGCAGCTACCCACCAAGAGAGTGGTTATTTGCTAAAAAAAACTTATGCTCACAAACAAAGACACAAGTATACAGAGTTCATTTTGTGCATTAAACACAGACAACAAAAACCAGAAGAAAAAAGACAACAAATCCTATCAAACTTTATAAACTATCCAAACTATCCAAAATCTCATCCCAATTGTTGATTACATCATTCAAAGTGTAGCCATCAAAAATGTTAGTGCCCACATTCCAATTAAAAAGTTGATTCTTAACATTGTCAATAATGACTTTCATCCCAATTGTTGATTACATCATTCAAAGTGTAGCCATCAAAAATGTTAGTGCCCATATTCCAATTAAAAAGCGGAGTCTTAACATTGTCAATAATGACTTTCAAATCATTGTATTTTCCATTGAAGACTCTGCCATTTCTTTCCACCCAGATTGTCCACCATATAGAAAATGGTATCATATCCCATATTTTCCTTCTGATAGATAAATTAGAGCTCTTCTTCATGTTCCATTCCCATAGAGTTTGTCTATATCGGTGCCTTGAAAGACCCATTTCAGCTTGTATCCTTCTAAAAAGTAATTCTAAACTGCATTAGTAGTCTGACAGTGAAGGAAAATATGATGGTTTGATTCTGCAATTCTCTTGCATAAAAGACAACCATTGACCAAGAAATAATTCCTATAAGTATCCATTTTTGGAGATGCATTATAAAACAATGTCCAAATAAAGAATAACACCTTCTGTGGTATTTTAGGACTCCATAAGCTTTTATGAGGAAAAGAATTAAGCCCATCAGTTTCTAGTGCATTATAACATTTTGCAACAGAAAAACTATCATCAAATTGCCATATTCTCTGGACGGGATTATCTGTGTTGATAGTAGGCAACAATGGCAGTAGTTGTGCAACTTCATCCACTTCAGATTCTTTCAAAGCTCTATTAAAACCTAAATTCCATCCATCAACTTGGATTGTAGCTTCTTTTACTCCACTGATATTGTATAAGTTAGGAAATAAATCTCTAAGAGCGTGACCATTCACCCACTAATTTTGGCATTCACCCACTAATCCTGCCAAAACAAGCACTTATCTCCTCTATTTATTTGTATGTCAGAAATTGCCTCCACTTTATTCTTACTTTTTAAAATACCATCCCACAAACTTCTTCCTACTGTTTTATTTGTGCTGCTAGGATTAAAAGCTTCAACATTCCCTCCAAATTTTTGATTTATAATTTTCCTCCGCAAAGTTTTTTTCTCATTTCCATATCTCCATATCCACTTTGCATGAAGATCTTGATTCATAACCTTTAACTTCTTTAAACTTACTCCTCCCCCCTCTTTAGGCAGACATACTGATCTCCATTTTACCCAGCTCTTTTTAGGTTTATTATTAGATTTACCCCACTGAAAATGCCTCATTATCCTTTCCATATTCCTCTCTACTGACACAGGCATTTGGAAAAATGATAGATAGTAAATAGGAAGACTAGAAAACACACTTTTAATCAACATCAGCTTTCCACCTTTTGACAGATACCTTCTTTGCCAAGTACTTAACTTCTTATGAAATCTTTGAAGAATAATATCTCAAACTCCAGCGACCTTAGATTTGCTACCTAATGGAATCCCCAAATATTTCATGGGAAATGCAGTCAAATTACACCCAAAACAAAGTGCACAATCATTAGCATTTTGAGCATTACCCACTGCTGCAATGGCTTGCGACCTTTTAAAAATTGAATTTGTAACGCCCCACCTCATCATTCTAGGTCGGCAACCCTAAAATAGAAGTGTGGCACTACTCATGGGACAAAAAGCACAATCAAACCTTCAAGCCAACAAATGTCAATCCGGCTATCGTGTGGTTTTTTTTTGAAGAATAATAAGTTCTAAAAAAGAGAAAGCTACATTTATAAATGTGAGTTATCAATAAATCCAGTAAAAATAACATCTTTAAAAACAAAGTTCATTCCTCGATATGCAGGTCGGTTATTTAAAATAAATTGTTATTTTTAAAAGAATCTAGACTTAGAGGCAAACTAAATTCGGTTGTCTAGGCACCTTGAAGACGTAGATGCTGCGGCCCTCCGAAACAAAAAGTCGCACTACTAGCTATGTGGCTCCGCGGCTACTGTCCCCTGAAAAATATAGTAAGTTGGGTCAGACCCCCAACTTTAAGTAGGTTCTCGCACCCTTATGCTCGTTATGAAATGAACTAGCAACTAAGAATCATGAAATTAGCTTCGAAGGGGTCACAAGTATTTTATATGAGTACCCGTTGAAAATATCAAGATTGACGTCTTTAACAGATTTATGAAGTTTGTACAAAATCACTCAAAACGGTTGTTTAAAAAAAACGAAAACATGTTTCCCAACCCAAAACTAATCGATTACCCCCTCTAGTTTCATTCTCTAATCGTATGACGACATACATCAACCCTCGTGTAGTCCACTTACTTCCCTACCGTGCAATGGGCAAGTAAGTGTTGTCGACCCCATGCAAGACAATATAGCCATATCATTGCCTCAACAAAATGGTTATTTTCCAGGCGAACCACGCGTCGTCGCCAAAGCACTCAGGGCGTCGAGCCGACCACGGTTGATAAAAAAAACAGCATGTATCCATATCATTGACTTAAGCAAAATGGATACACTAACGACTGTCATCGTCACATGTTGGTCGTCACCAACAATCTTGCATATATTCTTTCAGTCATCTACACAAACATGACTTCCCAGGTATGTAACAGAACTACGCCCCTCTGTACATACCCTATCAGTATTCAATAATTCAGGAATTCATAATCTCTTATACATTCCTCAATACTACAGGCTTAAACCTGACAATCAAAAGAAGAATGCTAATCACAACATCAACTAAAAATCACCTAAAGTGGTAGACGCCCACTCTAATCACACCCAAATGACCAAACGACAAAACCCCTTACCAAGCATTTATTAAAATGTAGCAACATGTAGTACGCAATACCATTCAAGAACCCATGTTACAATTCCAAGCTTACCGTATTTAAAATCGAAGCTAAGTATCACCAAAATTAACAAATAAGCTAGCTAGTTAATGTCTCGACGCAACAAGCTAATTTCTCGACACAACAAGTCTACACACAAAGATAAGTATAAAGCGTCCAATTACCATGAAATGAATAGATCAGAAACATCTAAAACTCCCTACTTAATATCCAAAGGTAATTCATAGTTTAAGCTATTCAACAATACAGAAAAAACATCACTCGAAAAAAACTACGACATAATCGTTCTTCCAAAAAATCAGCTCTATCATGATGTGTTCTAAATTCGTTACAGGCTTTATTAGGCATCGAAAATAAGCATACTATATCTCGTTAGAAACTAGATAAGTCCTTATACAAATTCTTAGAAGATACACATGATAATTCAGAGTCTAGATACTCCAAAATCAGCCGACAAAAACAGCTCATGCGCTGCCCTTCAGGAAAATTCAGTTGCGACTGCCAATATTGAAAATGTTTTACACGCTTCATTTATTGGTGAAAATAAGCAAATGATACACCAATAGAAAGGTGAGACCGTCATCTAGAACTTTCTAGTTTTGTGCTAGACCCAAATCTATCGTTATCGTACCTAATAACGCCCATAAAGTTGCTGCAATGTGACTCCTAGCATATCTTCCAGATTTCCCTCCAGTCACTGAAACACTCATATCGCTTTCAATTTAACTCCAAATGAAATAAATTATATGCCCATGGAAATATGAAAGACTCATCTACAATTCTAATGTTTTAACCCAAGACCAAATCACATTCTAACATGTTCAAAAGGTATCTCAAAAATAGTGGCAGACAACCAAATCTGTACACTACCATTGGAAGCTAAGCTTGGCTCAGTCTACACGGGAGTAACAAGACCTGGGCATTTTGTACTTAAACAGTCTGTACACAAGAGCTAATAGGTTTAGCTAAAAGGTCACGCTTGAATTCCACAAAGTCTGGACATAACTACAAAGCCTGAACACACTAAGCTTTTCCATTTGTTTCACTAAGCCTGGGCTAGTACATCACTAAGTCTGAACACATGAGCTAAGCTTGAACACTAGGTCTAGACACTAACTAGGCCTGAATTACTATTGCCATGCCTGAACGCCACATATACTTCATTGTTAGACTAGAAATGGATCTTTATGAACTGTTGGGGATAGAGCAAGAAACATCACATAACAATGGAGTTAAACACTAGAATAAGACAATGAAATACAGCAACAATCATCACGTAACAATGGGGCTAGACCAGAACTGTATATTAAGGTTCTTCCGGGTTCAACCAGATTCATGTTCAGTAACTGTCAGGGTATTTCTGGGGAATGTAGCTGTCATAAAGAATTGATCCCAACAATCTTTCATCCCAGTAAGGTTGCATAGTTTTCGTTACTATACCATAGACACATCAAAGAACTACAGCGTATGAATGTGTAGCACTTACCATTATCTAAAACATACCCAACATAATGAGAATAAGAACGAGAGAACCTACCTGGAATAAGGCGAAGAACGAATCCTTCTGCTTCCTCCTCAACTCAGTCGACTCTTCCTCCCACTTTTCTCACAGAATCTTTTCCATTTCTTTCCTTTCCCTCACCGAACATAATCCCTAACCTCTCCACAACTCTTAACTAAACTTCCCATATTTACTCAAACTTCCCACCTAGTCCTACGATCTCACGATTCTTACGGTTTGAAGGAGCCCACAGACACCTAACCTAATTCTACTACTAAAGAGCATGCAGTTTTAGGATAAGGGGTTTTACAATCTTCCCCCCTAAAAAGAAAAGTTTTCGTCCTCGAAAAGGAATCGTACTTAGAAAACTCATGAAGAAGAACTCTTCATTTATACAATACAATAGTTTCAAGATCAAAACAATACAAGTTTACTGCAGGGATTTAGGTTCAGCTAAAACAAGAGCCTTGCGAATCTTAAACTGTTTTGGGATTTTCATCTGACACTCACACATAGAAGTTCATAAGCACTTGCAGTTCAAACATATAGTCTAAATCATGAAATCTTAGAAGTTCGATACAGGTTCACAGGGCTCACATGCAAGTCCAAACTTAAGACGGGTAAGTCCAATACAGGTTCAAGCTTTAAAACAAGTAAATGTTCAATATTGGTTCACGTTCCTTTAAAGCAAGTTCTACGGATTCAAAGCATGCAAACAGGACTAATGTATGTTAAAATGAAGGCAGTTTCAAATAGCATGGCATATTAGTTCTAAAAGTACAAAACAGACTTCGAAATTATGTGTACATGGTTCAAGTACAATATAGTTTTGGTTTAACAGGTTCAGGCTTAACCATTTCTAATTCTGCCTGGTTATATAGTTTATGGTTACCATTGATGAATTGTACCTGAAATACTATACTCAAATGCTCTTAGGTACTCTTTTGTCACATTCACCTCATTCCTGATATATCAAATTACGAACAGAAATGCTCAAACGATTCAAATTTCAGATACACTGACACTCCATCTCTAAGCAGCTAACTAGTTCACTTAATCTAGGATATGGGTCAGGTCAGAGGCATCTGATATAAAGATAAACACCGACTCAGCACAAATACCAACAACAAAAAGTACAGGGAAAAAAAACAGAATAGTTTTACAACCCCACAAAAATGCAGAATGCAGTTCATACCAATAATTGTAGGTTCTGCACCAAACCCATGAATGCACAATTGTAATCATCGTTTACCGAAACACACATTTTCGCATGTTAAAGCATAAACAAGAATACACCTTCATAAAAATATTCGATTTGCCAGCAAGCACATTATTCCTGTATATTCTTAACAAGGACTTAGGCAAAAGTTTTATAACATTTTGAACCCAAATCAAACAACACAGGGTTTAGACTAAAAACCATAGACATTCAAATCAAACAGAAAGATTTCCCCCTAAATGAGGGAACTCAACACTCACTTCAACAGAAGTCTCAGTCAGATTCTCATCTTGTCCACGGCCTCGTCCTCGGGCTCGGCCACGACCTCGCCCAGTAGCACCTCTAAGTCTACCGTGACCTCGAGTCCCATTGTTCTTATCTTCATACACTCTTTTAAAGACAAAGAAAACAAGGAACAATCAACACACAGTTTCATCAAAACAAAAAAAAAATCACTGTGCTCCTAGAAATAATTTGTGCCTATGTGAAACAACAAGACCCTACACCCGCTCCCAAGGATTTTCCGTAACCAAAAGCTCTGATACCACTTTGTAATGACCCGACCTTCCACCGATACTGTCCCCACTTAGCCACTGCGGTTATCCGGCAGTGTGGGGTTTTCAACGAGCACCGTTGCGGGTATCTAGCAGCAGCTTCCCAGGAGGTCACCCATCCCTGGATTACTCCCGCCCGAGCACGCTTAACTGCAGAGTTTTTTGCCAACTCTGAGCCAGTTGTGCTGAAAAGGCCTCGGTGTTAGGAAATGAAAAACCATTACTTATATTCTGAATCGAGGTATTACAGAATTCCACCAATCGCCTACAATCATATAATATGAGGTGGCGTGTGTCTCGTCTTGAAATGAACATCATATTATTAAAGTGATACATAGCTTTCCTACAAGCGAGCATCATCGTTGTTTAGTTGATATATTTCCCGTCGATCCCTCCAAGTGCTGTATAGCTTCATAAACATACATCAATAGAACTGAGGTGTTATGTACCCACCAAGTGAAAATCACTGCAGTTGAGATAACCTCGACTCATCCTTAACAATTAATTCATGTCATGTTACTTAATTCTCACATGAGTGTGTACTTCCTTGCTGCATCATTGTGCGTGCATTTACGATATGGAATGTAAAATTAAAAAAAATTATTCTTATATTCGCATCTGGTAACGAACCTCACCCCCCAAAATACGCGTAAATATGTGAATAACCAACTTATTTATTGGATTATCCTTGGGTTATGGATGTTTAAAAATCCATAACATAAGAGTTACCTTTATACATATTCCGCTCAAAAACGGGGTCGCAAGATTACCCGTTCTTACCCTATATTTGTATAGCTTTTAGATTCATACGAGTTACTCCAAAGATTTTTAAAACGATATCTGTCATACATAGGAATTGTTTTTACAAAGACTCGTGTTAATTTTGAATCGCTGACTCGTTTCAAATTCTCAGGTCGCGTCTTTTAAAAAAAATAAAAAATAATAGTAAAACCCATTAAGATCATAGGAAATCCAAAAACATGTAGTTGTTAAAACGCTAATAACCACAAGCAAGTAGAGATAAACTCACTACTGAGCTAAACCATAAGTAAAGAGACACTAGAGAAAGAACTTAACCATCATTGATAAAATCTTCAAGTTGGGGTCCTTAGTTTTGAAGCTAAGATTAAATATTTACAGGATTGAGGGAGAAACTCCTAAGTGATCTGGTGCTCCTCGAGGAAGTATATTAGCTAGTTACATACTAACTATATTATTCCTAGACTTGGACGTGGACTTCTATTACCCCTTTGGGGTTAGAAGGACATGTAGAATATGGTGTCCACATTCTGCAGTTTTTTTATTTACCCCTAAATGGAATTTAGAGTAAGGATACTGAGCTTAGGGAGGACATTACATACATTTAATTTTTTCAGTCGTTTGCGTTTCTTCATCGGGGAACATCACATAGCCTTTGGTTTGAACAACCATGTCTTTACTTCCGCTTATAATATAAATTTCCATTTCTGTCTTTCCTTGGTTTTATGTTTCTTTTTTCTTTTTTCTTCTGATGGCTTATTCTCTTCCTTCTAGAATTTCTATATTTTAGATGATAGCCTTTCTGATGATGTTAATAGTGACTCAGAAGACAACATTTCTTCTGAGAGTCTTCATAGGAAGACGCAATCGTTTGGAGGCTGCTTGGAGTCTGGTACTTCTTCTTCTCCTTTCCCCATTTTATTTTTTAAAACTGAAGAACCCTAGCGTTTTTGCTGATTGATCTCCTTTATATGTTTGCTTTTTGGAGAAGTTATTGAGCATATCCTTGCTTTCGTCGGGGTTCGATCTCCTTATTTGGTTGGTTCGGTGGATCATGCTGTCGGAGGATCTTCAAAGCACGATGCCATGAAAACTGAGTTGCATGCGGATTTTCCTCTCCCCATTGCAGGCTCAGGCTCCGGTGTTGTGGTAAATCATATCTTTGTTGCAATTCGTCCTTTTGATGATGGTGATGTTAGTTCTTAGTCTTCTTCTGAGTCTTCTGAGACAACTCCTTTGGGTAGCGTTGTTGGCATCGTAGAGTATAATGATGATCATCCTTCACATGTGTTCAACGATTTTGTTGAGTTTGTTCCTCCAATTGGTGGAGAGGTTATTGTTGATGACAATGGTCTGTTATTTACCGGTGTTGGTGTTGGTGAAGGTTAATTGCTTACCGAGCTTCCTCGGACCTATCGCTCTTACCTTGTACCTGGTAGGACAATGGCTCCTACGGAGGTTGAAAGGTCCATAGCGTACATCTATTGATATACTGGTGTGGAGGCCCATATCTCTTCTTTTTAGTATCTCTGCTCTAATATTCGAGACTCTCGAGTTCCTGACTTTCTATTTTCCTCGCAATTAGGTCTGGTGGTATTTTCACATGTTGAGTCTGGGATACCTCTTCCACTTTACAACTTGTATACCATTGTTGATAGTGAGCTTTTAACAAGGGTTAAAATTATAAAATTTTCCTTCTTCCTAGTTGCAAGAACATAAAAATATCCGCACATACTTGTGTGCATACTTCTGACTTCATCTCAAAACACAAAATACTGTATTCCTCTTTATATTCCCCAGGAGAATTGATGATACAGTCTACAGGCATTCTACGCTAACAATGTAGTCTATTATTTCTGCATAATAAATCGCAATCTCCTAGATGGGTTTCCCACTAGTATAGAGCAAACTTGAGTCTTATCTGAATAACTAGAAACATTATAAACTGGCTTCGTAGCCTCCTCAATACTCATAATATTTATGCCATATCGAACTAGTCTCAAGTCGCACAAAATTCCACGACTGAATTCCTTGACTAGTCTCGAATGCGCATCGATGTTTCTAGAAATATATATTAAACTCGGGAATAGCTAATGTTTGATCCCTGAAATACATTATAGCTTAACGCTTCATTCCCAACGAATGCTCCTCAAATTTCTCTTCTAAGCATAAATATGTTACTTTAGCACTTTGATTATCTATAAGCCACAAATAATACGCCACTCCCTCGGATGCACCACAATCAAGAAGCAATGCCATAAAAGACGCATTGAACCTCTCAGCTAGGCTAACCCTATCCTTCTCTCTTATCAGTGCCAAGTCAACACTAGTAATTTGACTTAGCACCGCATTAGCACCAATTAGCCACATAAGCGCTAAAAGCGCTAACTTTCCTGACGCTAAACCCTAGCGCCTGAGAAGTGCTAACTAACCTAAAATGGTTTTAACTTGCACATTTTAGCCTGATAAGTCCGTGGCCAATGTATCACCACCTTGAAAACTCAACCCTAGCACTAAAAGTGATAACTCTAAATTACAGCGCCAAAATCGCTAATTATAGCTTGACGCGTCCAGCTCGAACAGTCCCTAGACACTTCTCCAGCATGTCCCATTGCTCGAGAACGTCCCTGACCAATGCGCTAATACTCAAACGCGTCCCTTCCTGAATCTCCCATAATCCGAGCAAGTTTCAAATTTAAGCAGGTCTCAAATTCAAGAAGGTCTCAAGTTCAAGCAGGTCTCAAATTTGAGAAGATCTCAAATCCGAGCAAGTCTATATCCTAGAGCGTCCCTCCTTGACGCCCATGGCCTCCTTGCGCTAACGCCCTTTCTTGGACAAACCCTTATAGCGCTAATGCCCTTGGTCAAACCCCCTTGGCGCTAACACCCTTGCTTAGCTGATTCCCTTGCTTGGTCCCAGTGCATCCTTAGCAAAATCCAATGCGCCTCTAGGGCTAGCGTCCTTAGTCACACTTAGTGACTTAGCTATGAGTATATTTATGTTAAAACCTCAGTGTTAACTATACAATTGAATTGCTAACTTCAACCTTCTTGGTACTAGCTTCCTAGCCCTAGTACAATTAATATTTATCAAAAGTTGTGCATATTGGTCTTACTCCTGAGACGTTAGCACACTAGCCTTTTACATCAAGAGAGCTAGCACCTTCTTATTTGTGCTAAATAGCTAGTGTTGGCTTTGCTAGCTACTTTCCTCGGAAATGTGCCTTTCTTATCAATATAGGTCCTACATTGAGTCTTTTATGAATTCCAGCAGGTCTCCTTGCTCAAGAAGCCATCTACAGTATTTAGCCTCAAGTGCCACTCAGACTTCCGATAAGTCACTTCTGAGCTAATACTTAGCCATTAAATATGCAATGTTACTTTCAAACAAGTACATGACCAATAAAATTCCCAGACTCGACACTAATCAGTATGGTTATGAATCAAGTGAGTCGCACAACTTACCTCGCTGACTTAGCAAGTCATTTGACTTGACTTGACTTAATCAAAACCATACTGGCTTATAACTCAACTATTTCCACGAGATATCAAATAAAACATGAGGGGATTCTCATTGGGGTATTGGTGGCGGTCTACGACATCATGGGAGGTGACACAACCCCCACGAACAAGAAGGTAACAAGAAGTGGGCAGTTACAGAGCGGTTGAGAGGATGAGAAGTAGTGGTCAGACAGGTCTTCCCTACTTTTTGGGAACCACCCCACTACAATCTCCACAATCATCACTTCTCCTCCTCTTCCTAACTTCCATGACTTACCAAAATATCAGTGTGTCCTCTTAAAACTATAAATAAATGATTCTTATCTATTCGAAACAAGACATAAACACACAACGATACAATTAGTCCGAAGAAGCCAAACTTACATAATTAGTGATTCATCTACGAAGAATCCATTCTTCTTCACATACTACTGATATTTCTCAACCCTATTTTCTTCCCTCTCCTAAGACCTACACAATCCTTTCCATCTTTGTAATCGAAGCATGACGTGAACGGCCATTTGTTGGTTTAGGTTCGTCCGGTTCGAGCTTGATCTCTCGAACCTACTTGAAAGTACCACTTTGCAGTACATTTGTTTTTACCCTAAAACAATCATTTGTTTTGTTTTCTCTTTCTACTCTTCTTACTAAGCAAGTTTACTTTTATTATCGTCGCAATATCTGGATCCTTTTTCATGAATATACTTAGAAATGACGTAAAGGGAAGCTTGATTACTCTGTCGATATGTTTAATGAGATGATTGGTGATGCCCAGATGATTCTTTCTCACATTGTTATTTCCCTCCGGTCAAGTTCAGCGCATGTTACATTACCTTCTACGGACCGCATTAGGCAGTTAGCGAAGGATAGTAATGAGTATGATCGTCGGAAGTAAAAATTCAATGTTCGTGGCCCTAGGCCCAATAGTTTTTCCTATGATTGTTCGGTCCTTGAGAATATTCTTTCTCGGCTCGAGTTCATTGCTGTTTTTTTCATCTTGGTCGGTTGTGGGTGTACAATTATGTGACATATGTCTTTTTGGTGTTTTCTTGACGTTTGAGCAGGTACGTGGTTTGAGTTGGGTGCTTTCTTCTTATTTGTCGTCCTTGGTTTATTCTTGCCGATGGACTTTTTTATAGGGTTCGGATGGCTCTCCTGTCGCTTCTCGTTGTAATACTCGTCGTCGTACTCGCGCTCGTGCTCGTGGTACTTTGTCTTAGGAGGCAGGGAGTTTGTTATTGATGGCTCTGTTTTTTTGGACCGTCGGTAGCTTGGATAGAATCTAGATAAACAAGTATGAAATTTCCGTTGAGTTCCATGAAGACCTTCTTCATTTTGTAGACCATCCGGATCTTCCTCCGCTTAAAACAAAATTTTGTAAATTCCATCTGTTTTTCTTTAAACTTTATTCTATTGAAAGGGAAAGTGTGAGTTAATCATGCTTTGACTGTTATTGTAAACTAAGCTATTTTGTGCATCATATGTTATTGTTACGTGGTTAGTATTTGCTATGTGTAACGGGTCATCGAGTGTATTTGCTATGTACCCTTTTAAATATTTTCTTTTGATCGATTAAAAAAAAATTACATGCTCAATTTACTTTGTTATTATATTTCCTGGATAATAATCAAGGATAGAACCACCCATTCTCGTAATGTTCTTGTTTTTATCCCGCACAGCCAATTTTAGTAACCGCGTCTAGCCATTCACTGCAGAAGGATTTCATAACACTCGGCAGTCGTTGCCATTTTCAACTTAGAAGTGGGATTTTATTTGATTGTTTTATCCTGCTCTCCATCATACCGGGTCACTATATCTCGCCGTAGAGGATAATTAAGAGATATTCGGCCTCTTATCGTGTTATTTGGTGTCTTTTTTTCGTGTATGTGGCTACATGTTGTTCGTCGAGCATGTGGACTTTTAGTTTTGTTGATATCCAGATCTTTTTTTTGCTTCGTTTTCTGAATCATATTGTTCCATTTCTTAGTTCCACAACATTCTGCAACGTGACGTTTGAAACTCAGTTCTTTCCGCTAAAATGAGCTTTAGTGTTTACAATAATTATGCCTCTGTGTACTTTCGGCCGTTACACTGGTGTGTTTTTTAATCTCTTTTCTCTTTGGTTATCTTCTTCTTTCCGCTCTTTGTATTATCCGCTTAGTAGATCCAGTGAGGTTCTGGCTATGCTTCCGAAATTTCTAAGACCCTATGCTTTCCGTAGGTTTCCTCGTCTGTGATTCCCCTTCTAATTTTCGCATTCGTTCGCCGGCTTACAGTCTCTGCTAATTGCTTCTTAGACGTGCATCGTGTTGTACTTCCTTGCTTCATCTTGATCTCTTTTGATTTCTATGGATCCGGACTGTGTCGGAAATTTGTTGCTCTGGTGTAGTAGTGATAGCACTGCGTGCTTCCAGTGGATCCATTTTCTTCCTAACATCACGGTGTGTAAGCTGGCTCCGTATTTATCATATTAAATTGGAGGTTAATTGATACACACGTTTTCATGTCTTATTTAATCTCATATTTATATTGTTATTCCTCATTATTTTTTTGTACTAATACTATTATTTTATGTGTTTTTAGGTATTTTTGTGAAAATAATAATTGCGGAAAATTTGGCATGAAAAGTGTTAAAGGCACCCCAGAAAATATTAAAGGCACTCATGACAATTGATAAAGGCACCCACAAGATTGATAAAGGCACCCACCTCTTTTGAATTCAAACAAGAATTGGAGGGAAATCCTACTCTCTTTACCTGTTTAATTTATATTTGAGATTTGGATGAGATTTCTTTTGTTTTATTATGAGAATATTTTTTCCTTTTCAAAACAAAGAGTTGTGAACAACTTAAACACGAGAAGAATCTCATGAAATATTTGATCACTTAAAACAGGATCGTGTGACATACTTTCTCACATCAAACAAATCAGGGAGGAAATAAACTCGGGTAACTTTGGAGATTCTTTCTTAATCTTGTTCGAAATCTCTTAGGACAAACAGGGAAGCAACAGGTCATCGAGTCTTTTTAAAGAAGAAAATCAGATCGAGCTTTAAGAAAATCAGACAGAGAATAATTTTTCATTACAAGAAAATATGCTCGAAAATTGGGAAGATTTGGGAGGATCATTGGCGTTGTAGTATAAATAAGAGACTTTTAGGAAGATGAAGAGAGGCTAGCTTCTGCCAGAAATCGAAAGAAATAAAAAACCCAAAAAAAAAATTGCGTGTTTCTGAGTTGCAGGGAGGAAGAAGAGGAAGGAGAACATAAGGCTCCAAGGAACTGTCTTTTAAAACCGTGATCTTTACTTTCAATTTTAATATCTTTTAGCAACAGTTATGTGAATAGTCAGAACGACAGTTTGGTATTTAAAGCACATAGAAGGTGTCGTTGAATCATTAAGGAATTCAATAGTGCTCAACAGTTCAGAGACGCTACTGGTCCGTTCTTCTTTGTACTGCTCGTGAGGTTCGTCGTTAAATCGATAAAAGAAATAAAGAAAAACTGTAAGTTTTTATTGTTTAATAAATTTGAATGATTTATCAATTTTCTTTTATTCTTATCTTTATGAGTGGCTAATCTTCTTATCTAGGGTGTAGGAGGAAGCTAATTTTGATGTGTAATTTTAATATTTAATTCATTTGACAATATTTACTCTACTATTTGTGTTTTTTAATGACTAATAATTTCTCTTCTTTAAAGCTTCATTATAATTTTTTTGAATAACCTTTAGTTTGTTGATCTTTCATAAGCGAAGGAAGTTATATTTTTGTACAACGACGCAAGTCGTAATAGGACTTTTAAACGTTTTATCTTCCAAAACATGAGATTAGGTTCAATATTGTTTTGAGTATTTTAAGAGTAAATATTTGATATAATAAATTATTAATTTTGCAAAACATTTAGTGGAATCCAAAACCCTAGACATTTCTCTTCCTGGTTAACTAATTTATTTAGTTATTTTATCTTTTTATTTAATTTATTCATTAAAAAGTATTCTTTTTGTTGTAGCACATAAATTGTGAAATAATTAGAATTAATAATATTAATCCCTGTGGGAATGAACCATATTGCCGCTTCTATTATGTAGAAGTTGTGAATTACAAATACTTTCATGTTCTTTTGCATATAATTGTCCTAGCATTAAACTAGTGCCTTACTAGAACTCCATTCTTTCTAATAGTAACTTGAACTTGCAGTATTATTGTTACAGGTTGATCAGTACATAGGTGAACTTCCAAATAGAGATGGATTACCAGATTGTCAGGTACTTATATCCCATAGAGACCATATTTGTAATTTAAGAAGGATATTTCCACCAATTTGTTGTAAATACTCAAGATCGAAACTGTACATTCAAATCCACACGTATCTAAGTAATTCACGAGTATATATCATCTGATGACACTTCTTCTTTATCAAAAATATGTAACCCCAAAATGATATAAATAGATTTGTTGTCAATGGATGTGCTTTTCTTTTAAGTACTTCAGGTTACCGCCATCATCATCAGTAATGATAGAAAACTTTTACAGTCTCTCTCTATGTATATATATAAACGTAAAGTTCGTGGTCCAAAATATGAACATCAACATTAAATTTGTAGGGTTTGATATGGTAAATGTTCTTGACTTTCAAAGGGTATCTATTATCTTTAAAGAGTTTCTTATTCTAAGTATTCTACTTCGGGTATGTCGATTATTCTTCTGACTTTCAGACGGTATCTACTATATTATGTTCTTTAAGTGTCTTTGTTCCACAGAAAAGCCTTGAATGGAGACTAGCAAACATCATGATTAGGTACTGTCATTACTTATTGTGTATAATCAAGGAGATCTCTAACGTTTAGTTGAGTTTGTTTAGTATGTAAGAAAGGTTGCAACTCATGCCGGGAACGAGCGAGATGCTACTCCCTTTACTCATAGTTGTAGCGTGTAAAGTATGTTATCATTAGAACCAAAGGTTTCTGCATTTTTATCCATTATTACAGGTGATGTTTCTGCATTTTTCTCCATTATTTTGGGTAACCCTGAGGCCCTAAATTTACTGCCAATACATTGTTTCTTCAGGTATTTGAAAAGATAGTCCAATCAAAGTTTGGCTATAAAGCTTTTCCGGTCTCAATGTTACCCACTTATTGAATTTCAATTTTGTCATCAGGTACATGTGATTGGGGACTGTATACATGTTATCTCATTGCTAATTTTGTAGCCCACGATAGACAGGAGCTTATGCCTCCACAGATTCATCAAGGAAAAGCTTGCAGCTGCTAATGAGATGTTAAAATTTGATATTGGCATTTTGTATTTTGCTCTATTGTGATACTTTGTTCAAGAAAATATGGTAAAATCTTACATATTTTACTTGATTGTAGGTATCTATTAGTACTATAAGCTTGATTTATTTGGTTATGGATATGCAGGCCAAGTTACAGAGTGTTATGGTCCTGTTCATGGGTTAACTGTGGATATTAACGCCTTTTAGACCTTGGATATAGACAATATGTTGAGCATTACTAATTTTCAAGATATCATGAGTTCAAGGGAATGTTTCATCCATATTAAAGAGGAGTTTGGTGGTTTCATGTTATTTTTCATATGTGGTGTATTGGTGAGCCATTTCACATTGCAAACTTATCAATATGACATATTGTGACAAAACAGTTGAATAGAGCAGTCATATAAGATCTGCAAGTTCAAATAAAAAAAAATATAATAAAAATTCATGTCAAGGTCATGGCTTTTAAATCATTTGAAAGTTGAAAATGTCGTTCCAAGTTAAATATCTCCTGTAAACTTTAAGTTATTTGCTCAACAGAAATATATTCCTACATGAACACTTAAAACTCAAGCGCCATAGTTTCTGCGGTCTTGGCCTCACATTGGTCAATGCAATCTAACTTTTATTTAAGATGATGAATCTAAGCCCGTGTAAAGCAGGGCATGCAATTAGTTACTTTATAAATTGACGCGTGTTGTGACCATAAACCCCCAAGAAATCTTGGCCGAGACATTGTGATCGATGAACTTGAAGAAAATAAGGGTCAGTTTGGCATGCTTAAATCTGAGATAATTGGAGAGTGTAGTGCAGTCAAAAGGAGTAGTCAAGGGATGCATTCAAATGTTGGGTGTATGACACAAATCCAATTACACGACATAGTAATTACATGTAATTCCTACTACTTTCAAATGACTACATTGAATACTCACCCTTTGAGGTGTGCAATGAATGCAACCCTGTATTACACCCTTCAATTACATTGTTGACAAATACTGGCCGCTTATTTTATTTACATAATCGGATATATTTTCATTTATTCTTTTTAAACATCATTTTTTTATTATTAAATATCCAATTTTTATTCTTTTTAGATTTCTTTCATTATTATTTCTTTAAAAATTGATTTTATTATTATTATTATTATTATTATTATTATCACATAATCAAATATATTTTTATTAATTCTTTTTAAATATTATTTTTTTATTCTTAAATATTTAATTTTTATTCTTTTTTGATTTCTTTCATTATAAGTTCTTTAAAAATTATTATTTTTATTATTTTCAATTTATTATTATTATTATCATTATTACATAATCAGATATATTTTCATTTATTCTTTTTAAACATAATTTATTATTAATTATTCGTTTTTTCTTTCATTGTTACTTCTTTAAAACCTATTATTATTATTATTACATAATCAGATATATTTTAATTTATTCTTTTTAAACATCATTTATTTATTATTAAATATTCAATTTTTGATCTTCTTTTTTCTATTATTATTTTTTGATTTCTTTCATTATTACTTCTCTAAAATTATTATCCTTATTATTATATAATCAGATATATTTTTAATTAAATTATTTTTCTTATTATTTTTTTTGATTTTTTTTTGATTTATTAATTATTATTTTTTGTAAATTTTATTATTATTTTGAAAAAGATTTTTTTAATATTTTTTATATATTCTTCTATTTTATTTATTCATAACTTTTCTTTTTGTTGTAATTAGATTTTAAAGTTAGAATCTTATTTTTGTACTACATCCATATTATTTTCATGCTAAACACTAGACGGCGAACCACATATAGTTCTTATGCATGATATTACAACTATATGTAATTGGTAATATCTTATATTGTTAATACTGGTGTGCCAAACGGATCCTTAAGTAAATGGACACGCAAGACTTACATGTTATACCACTACAATTTACGTGTATATATTTTTATATTAAGTATCCTTATGTTATACTCCCTCCATCCAAGTTATATAGGTGGAGCACATATTTTTATTTGTCCAACTAGATAGGCGGAGTTCATATTTTAAGACTATTTTTGATATATATACCCTTATTAATATTACATGGATATCACCACAATTAATTTGATGTTTCTAGCATTGAAAATATAACAAGGGGTAAAACAAGACACGAGATGAATTTTATAAAATTTAGATTTTTTTTTAAGCTAAGATATTTGGATTTTTTGCCTATATAACTTGGACAAAGGGAGTATGATATATATAAATCCCCCCTCCCCTTTTAGTGTGAACAAGGAAAAATCAAAAAAACTTATCCATTTTAAGTCAGTTTGAAATTGGACCGTTGGATCTTCTAATCTTGAAAGTTTAGCCGTTAGATTTGGAATCAAATTTCGGTGTACACATTGAATATGGGCCATTGGATAGGATGACTTTTACGAATTGGATCTAATTACATCCGTCAAGATAATAATTGATCTAATAGTAACCTTCAAGATGATAAAAAATTCTGGTATAATATAGTACATTCGTTTCAACAAAAGTGTTACTATTATTTTTTTTCATTTTAACCTAAAAATAGATTATGGGATTTATTTAATATAACTATACTTTTAACTTAAAAAAATATAAAGAAATTTTGTGTTTGGATCGTAGGTTTTGGTATAGTAGAGTGTTTGGGTCGTAAATTTGTCCAATGGTGTGTTTGGGTCGTAAAACCGTCAGTCAACACGGTCAAACTAACCGGCCGTTAGTCCCAAAAATTACAAGTTTGTCATTCCGTTAAACAACCCTACTCCAGCCGATTTTACGGCAAAAAATCGCCAAAAAATCGGCAAATTCCAAAAACTCTCTGTAGCCTTTTGTAAAATCAAAAAATCGGCGATTTTTTGAATTTTCCGATTAATCGCCGATTAATTGGAAAAATCGTCAATTCCTCTCTGTTGCCTTTTCTATATTACGGGATTTTGGGTTTTTTTTTAACTTTTAACAAATTTGTGTTAAATATTTACTAGAACCATTGCATTCACCACCATAACAAGAAAACTTAACAAAAAACACATTGGCATCACAACAAAATAAGATTTTTAAGGATTTAAACAAGTTATACAATTGTAGAGTAGAGTATTTGGTTTGACAAGACAAGCAACAAAGTTAAAAACTGCTAGGAGAGTTTAATTCCAGTAGTTTAAAGCTTAATTGAGATAAGTAGATAGCAAATAACAAAAGTAACATACCTAATACCATTTAACCCCAAAAGTAGAATTGTTGGTTTTCTTTAGCTGTGGTTGGTCTTGATTGTGCCCCAAAAGGGAAGCAGGCCTTGTTGATGTAGTAGCCTGTTGTGTGATTGTAGATGCCTGAGATGATGCCTGAGATGATTGAGATGCAGTAGCACTATGAGTACCTCTTCCTCTTCCCCTTGCAACACCACCCCCTCTTTTTCTTACAGCTGCACTTGTAGTACCAGCTGCACCACCTCTACCTCTTGCAATAGCACCAGGTCTCCCTCTACCAATTGTAATGTCAGTCATAGAGGCTGTTGTGTGATTGTAGATGCCTGAGATGATGCCTGAGATGATTGAGATGCAGTAGCACTATGAGTACCTCTTCCCCTTGCAACACCACCCCCTCTTTCTCTTACAGCTGCACTTGTAGTACCAGCTGCACCACCTCTACCTCTTGCAATAGCACCAGGTCTCCCTCTACCAACTGTAATGTCAGCCATAGGTGGAATTCCACCTCTAGGTACTCCTCCATTAGTTGGCCTAATACCTGTAGTTGTATATATTCTGGATGTAGGTGCTGGTCTAGGTATTGCGGCTCCATCACTGATAAGAGGCCTCCTATCATGTGGTCCACGATATATATGGACACCTAAGACCAATATATCATACATTAGATGGATGAGCTAGGTACTGGTGACATGGATTAACATATGGTTCATTTACAGTTCAAGAAAGTGAAATGTACAAAAGAGATTTTGATAGCTACCACTTACCAACATTTAGGTGCAAATCTGGAGAGTTGAAACATAAATGTAAACCTAAAGGTGTGTGCTCTTTTTTCATGTCTCCTTATTTTGTGTCTCATTATGTTGTGCTTATTAAAATCTTGATGTTTGTTGTTTGTATACAGGTTTGAAAAATCCTATGGCTAATGCAAGATGGGTTGCTTCAAAGATAATGGGGTATGTTTCTGACCACATTGACTGCAAGCCTTCACATATTAAAGATAGGGCGAAGAGAAAGTATAAAGTAGATATCTCATATTGGACTGCTTGGCATGCTAGGCACATATGTTTAGAGAAGGTTTTTGGGTCATTTGAAGATAGTTATAGGCAAGTACCAGAACTGTGTAGACAGATTCAATTAGCAAATCCAGGCAGTGTCGCAACTTGGAGTAAAGAAGGTGTAAATGAACAATCTTTGCTTTTTCGTTTTTTTCTTTTTTTTTTTGCAGGGAGGAAATCACAAATTTGAAGCAAGTTAAAAAAAAAACCCCAAAATCCCGTAATATAGAAAAAGCAACATAGAGGAATTGACGATTTTTCCGATTAATCGGCGATTAATCGGAAAATTCAAAAAATCGCCGATTTTTTGATTTTACAAAAGGCTACAGAGAGTTTTGGATTTTTTGCCGATTAATTGCCGATTTTTTGACGTAAAATCGGCTGAAGTAGGGTTGTTTAATGGAATGGCAAACTTATAATTTTTGGGACTAACGGCCAGTTAGTTTGACCGTGTTGACTGACGGTCTTACGACCCAAACTTACCATTGGACAAATTTACGACCCAAACACTCTACTATACCAAAACCTACAATCCAAACACAAAATTTCTCAAAAATATATATAATAGAAATCCAAAGCGGATTATCATTTCTCTCTCTTTTTTTTTTCTCTCCGTCGACTGCCGAGTCGTTCTTCTTCCCCCCTCTCTCTCAAACCAGAAACGTCTAATCTTCATTAACATTTTTCTGAGAAAATCCCTAGAACTGAAATTTTTGATTTCAAGTAATTAACGATGAAGATTATGATTTAACTTGATCGATTTCCATAATCGAAGATGGTAGTGCCGATTTCCCCGAAAAAAATAACGCTGGTGATGAAATGGTGGTTCAAAGTCAATCCAATTGATGATAACTTAGTTGGATTTTAATATTCTTGGATTAGGTATGTGATTCCGGATTCCTAATTTGTTTAAATCATTTTGTATTGTAATTTGGAATTCTAGGGTTTTGCTTGATTTGTGTTTGTATGGGAGATATATATCTATTATCACTCTTCATACAAATGAATTTTTCTGTAGTTTTAACGAGTTTGGGTTGTTTTTTTTCCTTTAGAATTTGATAAAATCTGATCTGTGTACATAATATGTATACAGGAGACATATTAGATCGTGGAATTGCTAAAGATGGAGTCACTACCCCAGTAGTCAATACTTCTGCTTACTGGTTCAAAAACTCCAATGAACTCATTGATTTCATTGTTTCTACTGCACTCTATTTTGTTGTATTATGAAAATTTAGAAGTTATGTTTGAGTTAACTCATACCATTTGTGCCTTCGTTCATGAGTGGAATAGCTGATTCATCCATTAGCTGCTAACTATTGGAATTTATAGAATCTCAATGCTGCTCATAAATCTTCCATTCCTAACATTTACATTTCAGATTAATTTTGAATCCCACAATTATGTAATTGTCAGTTCATGCACTGAATGCTTGGATGTCGTTCGCATCTATACTAGCACCTTTTACTAACTTAACTGACTTATAACTTTGAATACCTTAAGCCACTGGGGGTTCTTTAGCGGCTGCCCCCTTGAATCAATTAGTCGAAAGTTTGTGACTGAAATTGGTTATGTCTTATCAAACAGTATAAAGATCAACTGCCAAGTGATCAGCCTGACAGTTCTATTGACAAATCAGAGTTACAGAAACTCCAGGTAGGCATATTCAATGAAGGGTGACACTAATTGTAATGTGTTGTTGCAGGGTAAGCTTGGGTTTGTCCAGTACTATTTGCACCAGGTTGGTGTTTTAGTTCCTCCCATCACAATTACAGCTTACCCTGCAATTTACTGTAATATCCTCACTGACTTATAAGATTAATATTATATGGTTGATGCCTAGTGGTATCAAGTCAGAGTTAAGTTAATCACTCTAATTTGTTGAAGTAATTTGGCGATTCTCTAACACTTACAATCTTTTCAACAGGCTTCTGAAGTATAGACCCAAGAAACAAGGCTACTAAGAAAGGGAAGGCTATTAAAGAGGGCTTAAGCTGAATACGTTGGAAAAGCTGTCAGGGTAAAGAAGTCAATTGTTAAAAATTATTTATGGTTGATATAGATTTATTTTACTACAGCGTTATATTTTCTCGAACATGGAGACGTGCGACGTAGTGCACTCCACTTGTTTCCTTAAATTGATCCAACAATTTACATAAATCTTCTATACACCATTTAGCATACGGTATATTAAAAAAAATGAGTTACTTTGCGAGTTTCGATTTCCCACTTTTCCCTAGTTTTACATTAACAAGCGTCAAAGTGGGGTTAGTTTCCCGTAACCTAAAAACTTTATTGGACCCATCTGTGATGCTGGTGCAAAACTTGGGAATTGAGAACAGAGTCAGAAATGTTTTTGTCTGGTTTGTCACACGTGAATGGTTTGCTGCCTCGAGACATGCCCATCCCCCCGCCCGCCCTACCCCAACGGGGGGGGGGGGGGTGAAGTACAGATAATGATTAAGCTAATGGTGGTGGTATTTAAGTGCTAACAATTAAAAACTTTAAAGGTGAATTAGGTATGCGGTTTGGCAATTCCAGATTCCCAGTTTGAAAAAGGTGCGTAGTTAAAATGACGGCAGGGAGGCATCAGTTTATGCACTAAATACGTGGAGATTCTCTATCTCTCCTCTGAAGTTCTGTGGCGCATAGAGAGAAAAAAATGATGCACAAAAAGAATTATCCTCGCTTTGTACTTTGAACAAGAAAAGGGTTTTATAACATCCAACAGGAAAAATGATACCGACAAAGTCACTTATCAATCGTGTATTTTGTGCACGAGTCATTGTAACACAAGGATAAATTGTTGGACGTTGGATGTTCGAAACTAGTCAGCATCGGAATAGGTATTAAAAAAAATCATTTATTTCATATAATACCGCATTGTATCATTGGGCACAGATTTCTTTAGCAACATTATAAATTCTCACTCTTAAGCTAAGCTTTAAGATATATGTGTAAATTGGGCTAGGCCAATAAAATAATGACAATAAAAATATTATTTTAAAGTAAAATCAAAATTTTATATTTATATATTTTTATTAATGGTTATTACATACCTAATTTATTATATTAGTGTTAAATTAATTTATTAAGATTAAGTTATAAATTAAAGTAAAAATAACAATTTTTTTACATTTTTGTGAGATTTTTATAACCCAAAATCGATGGGCATTTATATAAAACAAAAAATATCAATCAGATTTGGCAAGTATTTTACAAGATACCTGATGGTTGTGGTGGAATGTTCCAATTTAATGGATAAGAACAGGCGGCTATGAAAATTTATACTTGCCGATCTTGGTAAACAAAATCAATACAAAACTTTTGCAAATGATTCGTTGTAAATCTGCAAGAAATTCATTTAATAGTTGACGATTATGGATGTTGCTCTTTACGAATGAAGAACATCAACCCAACTTTGGCAGATTCAATGAAGAATATATGTTGATTTTGGTATGGATATGAATTTCAAAGATTTATATAATCCAGAATCGGCAGGTCAGAAGCATTTTATATGCCGATTGTAAAACAATGGACATATAAAATGATATTATCCATTGATTCTTGGGGAATTTGTATTATTCTATACCCGTTTTCAGATCGAGTATGGAAAAGTATTTTGGTTTGAAAAAAAAAGATGAAAGAATTTTTTTCAATTTTTATTCGGTTTTGAGATAAATGGGAATAAATTGAAATTTTTAGGTTGAAGGATACAACGTAATTTTAACAAGTAAAGGTAACTTATTATTTTTACATGATTTAGTCACCCTTTATCATGTTCCTTTATGTGAAAGCAAAACTAGTAGTCTCAAATAATTTTTCTAGGCCTCAATCTAATATATATACAATTTCAGGAAAATTTCCTTTGTTGTGGTTAAAAGCTGAATCAAGCTCGAATTCTACAGTTTCTGGTCCCACAAAAGAATATTTAGACCAATAGGAATTAGGTGGACAAAAGTTAGAATAACGAGAAAATCTTTTGTCCCTATGAGCATCCACAGTGGGGCGACTATAACCTTGACCAAACCCAAATTTAGTCTTTGGTCCGCCCAAAAGCAATCACAGTGGGGCGACTATATTTGAATTTTGGTCCAGTTTTTTTACTGTTTGGGATCAAAATTGATCCCAAAACTGGACCAAACAAAAATATGGTGGAGCGTGAACCTATCTGTGCGTTTCGTGCCAGGCGTTACGTTACGTGTGCATCTCGTGCCAGGCGTTAACCTAGCCGCGTGTCTCATCATTCATGCGTGAACCAAACTGCCGCCTGTATTGGGCGTCAACACAGAAGCACGTCCAGCAGGGCGTTCACCTAGATGTACGCTTGTCAATGATCTGTTCTCTAAATTTACTCTTAGAGTGGGCGTGCACCAAATTTACGCTTGTTGTGGGTTATCCAAGCCTGTTTGTAAGCGTTAGCCGAAAATGCGCCTGTGTGGGGAGGTGGTGTATATGAGCGCCTTTTGAAACGATTACCCGAAACCGCTCCAAGCAATTCTGAGTCCAAAGTCCCAATTACTTTGCTTATTTTCCTTCAAGTGGTTCCACTGTAGGTTTCCCATTCTCAGTACTGGATTTAATGTCGTCGGCTTCAATTGGATGGCATCCCCAGCTGCAACTGAGTTAGAGAGTATCGTTATGAATTGGCTTGGCCAAATGCTTACACTTCCTAAATCATTTCTCTTCTCGTCAGATGGAAGTTCAGGAGGAGGGAGAGGAGTTTTACAGGGAACTACTTGTGAAGCCATTCGGTGTACACTGACTGCAGCAAGAGATAAAATGTTGAACAAAATTGACAGAGAAAGTATCTATAAATTAGTTGTTTATGCTTCTGATCAAACCCATTGCGCACTACAAAAATCTGCTCAAATTGCTGGTATAAACCCAAAAAGCGTCCGTGCTATTGCTACTTCAAAGGCTACAAATTTCAGCCTCTCTTCAATTTCACTTCAATCGACCATTCTAGTCGATATCGAATCCGGGTTAGTTCTATTCTTTCAGTGTGCTACTGTTGGTACAACTTCTTCAACAACCATAGATCATATAGGCCCATTTTGTGATGTTTCCAAAACTTATGGAATTTGGGTTCACGTGGATGCAGCTTATGCAGGAAGTGCTTGTATATGTCCGGAGTTCAGGCCCTTCATTGATGGTGTTGAGGATGCAGACTCATTCAGTTTAAATGCACACAATTGGTTTCTCACTACTTTGGATTGTTGTTGTTTATGGGTTAAAGACTCTGAATCCCTTGTCAAAACATTATCTACAAATTCAGAATATTTGAAGAATAAGGCAACTGAGTTAAAACAAGTTAATGACTACAAAGATTGGCAAATAGTACTGAGCAGAAGATTTCCCCACCAGGCGTTAGCCTAAGTGAACGCTCCATAACACGGGTGTTAGCCTAAGTAAACGCCCACCGAAACCTTCACACGCTTACTCTATACGAGACAAATATTTAAACAGCGTTAACTAAACTTACGTCCCACAGACGAGTGTATCCATAATGTAACGCCCCAACAGGCATTCATCTAAACATACGCCTGTCACTTGGGCGTGACGTTGCACTGCGTCTCCCCATCAGACATTGTTCTAGGCTACGCTCCCATCGAGCGTTCATCCAAACGTTTCACTAAGCATACGCCCATACAACACCAATTCCAACCGACCAATACTTACATATGCGCTCAAAGCCAGGCATTATCTTTGTCTTCCGCCTGATCAAAATTTACTCTTCTACCAGGCGAAGTATTACCAAAAAAAATTAATATTTAGTCCGTGGGTTTACTCTCATGATTGTGGAAGCTCTATCTCATTAAATATAAAAAGAATTAGAGAAAATTTAGGTCAATGGAAAATGAGATACCTTTATCTTCCGTTCGCATGTGCTCTCCTACCGGAACGACTGAGGTGTAAACCTAATTCCTATCATTACTTTTTGCCCTTTAGGGCCTCCTCCTCTCTATTTTTCCAGTGATATTCAAGGTGTTATTGCAGCACTGGAAAACATTCCAGAAAAAGCTCATAAAGATGATAAGAAGAAGACTGAAGAAACGATTTCTAGGTAACACCTCTTTTATTTAAAACCGATTTCGGATTTGATTTTATATAAAAAATTTAGGCGATATGATGCGTGATAATTTCCGTCTTAAGTTTCTAATGTTAAGTCTCTATTCGGATTTGATTTTGTTTATATTTGATTTCTATTGAGAAAAATATGGTGTGATTTTATGGTTTGAACTTTTTTTCTGAATCAGTGTGGCTTCAGAAGTTGAGACAATACTAAATGATGCAAAATCTAAACTCGAGAAAGAACGGTGAGATCTTGAACAAGTTCATATTCTTTAGATCTGGTTGGGTATTTGGTTTCAAAATCTCTCTTAAGTTGTCTTTTGATGTTTTTAATTACAGGCAGACTTTTGTGATGGCACTTTCAAAGAGTTCTAAAGAGGTATAAAGTTACAAACACATAAAATTTTGTTAATATTTTGGGTTCATAAACAGTTAGATTGTGAGTATGTTGGTTTTTGGTGAGTTATATGGTTTGCTTGAATTGCAATGTGAGAACTCTTTGAAGGATGAGTTTGGCAAGTTCCAGTCAGTTTATGAGAAATTTTCTAAGGAGAAAGCAGCACATTTGCATGCGTTTGAAGGTAACTGTCTTTAAGAATAGAACATTTCATTTTATGAGGGGTGCTTCAGCTGAACATGTTTAGAGTAGAAAAAATATGTCGACGATTATATCTGCTGGTAGATTGTTGTTTTTATTTAAACCTTTGGTAATGTTAAACTAACATTACAGTAGAAAGTACTTTGTTGGGACAAAATTTATCTGACTAGAAATCATTGCTGTTCATGTTAATATGCGTTATCCTTTAAAATGTGAGTAGATCCATGTTCTTCTTTTTGTGTTTAGTGTACTTTTGCTTAATAGCATAAGTTAGATTTACTTTGTTCTATTAATTCTATTAGCTGCTAACTAAAACTTCAATGTGCAGGAAACAAATATGTGGCAAACGATGCACCATTGCAGCAAACCTTCGATCAAATGAGAAAGCACGAAACTTCCAAGTCTGTCAATGTGATGACTTTTTGTTTCATACTTTCCCATTTGTTCCAGAGCTTGCAGTAATCTAATATACACGAAATACAAAATACTACAACTAAAGAGAAGGGCATCAACTGGTACTAATGGATATGAAAAGATGATAGAGAAGGTAATTAATTATCTGTTGAAATGGGGTTCTCTTTCGGTTTAATAAATTTTGATGTTTCTCGATTGATATGGACATTCGCGGAAACGTATAGTATGGTTAAGTAATCTTTTCAGCAGACCTATCTATAGTTTAATTTACAAATTCATTTGATGTTTGGGATGAGTGTGCAATTCAGATTAGGCAACGGATAGTCCTGGCCTTACTGGCAGCATTTTTACCTTGAGTTATATCAGTAAGTTAAGCTCACAGTGTACTCTTAGAATAGTTGATCTTTGGGTATACATTCCTATATTTGTCTGTTCTATATATGCTTTCTTGATATTTTGTAACATTTTAGTAATTAAAAGATTACTCCAGATACACCATAGCAACAATATATTCTCTACTAAGGTTACAAACAAGAATTCGAGGGGATTATAGTTGGTTATTGGGTTGTTTTTTCTATGATGGTGTAACTGGAGTTATTTGTTCTATTTAAATTTTGCAGATCTAAATTAGAAATGGAGGAGTCAATTAAGCGCCTCATTTTTATTTATTTGGTGAGATTTACAGGGGAGTCAGGCGATAGTAACTGAATTGGAGAAACTTGAAGAGTATTTGCTACAAGCTGTCACAAGTTTGAATAACAACTTGAAACTGTAACGGATCGATTATCTCTATCTCATGTATATGTATCTAAGTGCTGAATCCACATCCCACCTGATTTCATATCGGGTTAACTTTTCTATTGTTTGCAACTTCTTTTATTGTTACTTTTTTGTTTTGTTTTGAGATGATTTTGGGTGTATTTGGATGATGTTGTGGTTTGAAATTGATGATTGTGTTTTTGTTTGTTGAGTTAGGAAATTAATGTGAAGGAGGTACAAATCCAGCTTACTGGGTTTATGGAGAAAAATACAGGGCAATTTATGAAAGAACTGTGGAATTTACTTAGTAGTGCAAGCAGAATGCCAGTGGTGTACCTCAGCAATTTTTGGATGCTAAAGAAGAGGAAATTAGGAAGAAAAAGGTAGTTTCTTAGTCCTTTGAGCATAATCAGATAAATACCATGGTTATTTATTAGGTGTGTAATTTTGTATTTTCATTTATGTGCGTCATATGAAGAAGCAGATCGGAATACACTTCAAATCCAAAAGAAGAGGGACATTGAGCAAGAGAAGGCTATGGAGATGGTACATGATTCATACTATGTTAAAGTTTAATTTCATAGTAGAGTGGTTTTTTTGTTTTAACTTTCGCCTGTGTTTGTTTATGACGTTCAGCTTGCTTCTGCAAATTATTTGGGTTCATATCCTTCTTCACCTCAAACTACTGTAGGATGGCGAGATTGATACAACGAGGTTAGAGTGATGGATTCAAACCCATTTTGGGATTGTTTATAAAATGTATTTACCTCAAATTCAACAGTTTATTGTTTTCAGAGTTTGGAGATGAAGCTTAAAATGTTGAATATTGGTCTTACAACAGGTTGGAAAAACATTTAATATAAGAAAGTGGAACTATACATTTACCCCTAGATGATCATTTGGATATAGCTAAAGTGCTTAGCCGAATCCAACGCAGGGTAAGCATACACTGTTATTGCATTATGTAAGGACATGAAATTAAGATTGTTAAACTTTCAACATAGTAGTTTCAAGCAGCCAAGGACAAGACATACGGAGCAGCTCAAACAGCCAAGGACAAGACATATGAAATTGCTCAATCAGCCAATGAGAAGGAAGCTCAAACTGGTGAAGCAACCAAGGTATACATATAGATCTTTACAACCTACTTTTCAATTCTCATCAGTTTCTTATATTTTGATTCTAAATGAAAATGAGATTTAAATTTTAGATAGCATGATTAAAAAATAAATTGGAATGATTTGATTGAGTTTATCTCTTAATTTACATATAAAACAGGATAAAATGGGTGAAACAGAGGAGGCAACAAGACAGAAAATGGAAGATATGAAACTAAGGGGAGAAGAGTACAAAGAAGGGACTAAACAGAGCGGGGGTTCTGCTCATGCTTATGGTCATGGCGACCAAGGTCTTAGACATGTTGATGAAGGGGAAAAGAATACGAAGGATGGGGAGGGAAAGGAATAACATATTAATTTGTGGAGTAAAGAATACGAAGGCTGGAAAAGCTGCCAAGAAGAAATGAAGACATAACAATGAACTTCTCATAGTGCAGCCATTTTCTTGCTTTTTAACCTACGTATTGCTCTGTTAGTTTTAGAGTACCGGTTCAATCAAGTAGAAATTTCATCAATTTAGCTGTATGATCTTTCTTTTTTCTTGGTATTGATTGTGCTAATAAGTTAACTGTTACTTAATTGTTACGGTTGTGTGAATTAAATATTATTATTTTAAAAGCTATTGATCTATTTTTTCTCATTTTGATGATAGTTTCTTTCCATTTATTATTATTCTTTAATATTTTAAAAGCTGAAGTAATTTGTCTGGAAACATTAGTTATATTACCCATTTGGAAGATAACAAAAAAAGATTTTAGACAACCAAGGTAAACTATATGTAACAACCAATCTGAGCCCGTGAAAAGCACGGGGCACATCTAGTTAGGTTAATAAGAAAACCAATTCACAGAAAACACCAATGTGTGTTGCGTAATACGAAAACGTCTGAAATAGGAGTACTCTGTAGTAAATTGTAGTGTCCTTCTTTAAGTTACTTTTAGTATGCCAATAATAATTGTCTCGGGGGCTATATCCTAGACTAGCTAACATATTAGGTTGTTTCTTATGGGCATTAGTGTTTTAGCCAATTTTCCTAACCGGGTGGATGGTTCGTCTACTATGGAAATAGGCATTTCAAATAGGTGTTTCTACCGGGAGGTAGAGACTGATCCGAGCGGACGAGTCTCTTCTGTCAACGGACTAATCTCTACCGCTCAATAGGGACTTGATCTTTAATGGCTATAATTCAAACGCCAACAGATCTTTCTTCCACTCTTCTAAATAAATAAGTTTTTGGGTAGAGTTTCACACAATTTCTTCTCTATAAAATATCTTTCTGGAAAAAATCTCACAATGAGTCAAAAAAGAAAAAAAAATAGAGTCGTTTAATCATCAGGAAATTATGAGTGGACAAAATTTCACTCAGAATCGAGATTGGGAGTTCGGTAATATTAAACAAATGGTTGAAGAAAGTTCACTCCCTGATCATATATCTCAAAATAAAGAGCGAGAACACTTTACCAAATTAAGATATGGTTGATCAGAAATACCTACTGTGTACGTGTATATACCTTCCTGATGTTGTCAAGGAATGGTTTTGAAGATATCCTTGGTGTCGTTTCTATTTAATACGTTATAAAAATCAAAGGACTCAAGGTGTTCAAGTATTATTAGAATGTTGGTGGGACACTACAAATACGTTTTATTTCAAGGATTTCTAATATGGCAAGTTCGTATTTTTTTAATTCAATTTTTGCATTTATTTCATATTTCATATGTATTTTTAGAGTGTGGAAATTTTAAATTATGAACATGTTGTTTATATGTAGTAGTTACACCATTAGATTTGTACTTTCTTACAGGATTATTATGTGAGGGAGCTATGGTTCCATGTGACCAAGTGAAGTGGCAGTCAGGTGGAAAATAGAAAGAACGTCTTCAATTGTACAATGAAGATGAACAACTGGCAGAGTTTAGAAAATTAAATTCCATTGGATTATACATGTATGGGTTGAAGATTTTTACAACTCTATAATGAAAGAACTGAACCCAAATCATTTTGATGAGCTCGAAAGAGGGTTTGTGTTATTGCTACTCGGCCACTTGTGTTTTCCCAATGTTATATCAGTTGTAAAATTTAGTTGGCTCAAAGCATTGGAAGATTTGGATGAAGCAACACCATAATATGACTGGGGGTCGACAATTTTAGCCGAACTAGACATACCCCCTTGATGATTTCGCTATTAAGAATGCTTCAATGGTTTTTGGGGTATCATGGAGGTAAAAACCGTAATTCATTTGCATTATTTATGTTTATTTATTTTTTAAATAGGAATATACTAGACCATGGTTATTACTTTCATTATTGTGGTTGGTGTACTTACTCTTTTCAACAAAGCTCGTATTTTTCCAATCATAAAGAAGTACAATGCAAATTATTGGCATCCTGGTTAGGTAGATGATGGTCAAAAATTGCCATGAGTCAGAGAATTCAACAACTATGTATAACTAGTCACAAACTTGTAACCATGTTGTTTAGGGACTATGAAGATTACGGAACTCATGAGGCCGAGTGGATGTTAGACAAAGCTTACATTGACATGTGTTATTCAGTCACGTGGAAAGAAAAAACGATCTGGTACTTTGGTAAAAGACTACTGCTACAACTATAAAACAGAATACTGATAGCCATTAACCCACTTCAACATGGTCAGATTTCTTATTCCGATTACTTACAGTTGTTACAAAATGTCAACCTTGGGAAACCAATGATGAATTAGTCATGATACCTAGAGATGATAGTAAACATCTGGCTTGGTTCTATTCAATTGGGAATCCTAAAAACACTATGGAGCCAAAACACCACTTTGTAATGGAACAACCAACATTATGTAGGATGCGACTAAATGCAGAGTTTTTTCCTTTGCAAGAGCTTCATCATCGTCATCTATGTTACCATTTCGTTCGGAGATGCAAAGTATAACTACAAAAGGAGAGGCTACTTGATATGCACTTAATTTATACATTTTTACCACCTGATTTATATTTGTTAGTATTCATTTTTGTACTAATATTATTATTTTTTTGATTTTATAGGATGTTACACGTAAAACCCAAAGAAATACGCTAAACACGGCTAAAAGATGCAAAAATGCCAATGACGAAGATCTTCAGGAAATTTCTTCTATTTGTTTCAACCATAATGGGAGAATTTCGGCTATTCCTGTAACTGATGTGTTTGATATGGCTGCTGGTTGTGTTTGGACCTGATGAAACAAGCATTTACAGGCTAGGATCTGACAGAAAGTCAAAAAGAGGGTGAGCTGGTATGACGTTGTTTAGCTGCTGGAAGGTGGACTCGAGAATTGAGATAAAAAGGCAATTGAGAGTTTTGGCTAATGGTTATGTGTTTAGCACGTCCTGTGGTCATATGAATAAAGTACAAAAGTGAAAAGAAGGTCAGATATGGTGTAATGTGGGTCATGGCTTGTGAAGAAATAAGAGAAAAGGCAGGGAGTGAGAGACTTCTCTTTGGTTGGGCGTGGAACATTGATCACAAGAAAACAGAGTGTGGGGATAATCGAAGTAATGAAAGGTGCGTACGTTGGCTAAGAGTTTTGGTTGGTGGGAATTGGGTTTGACTAAGTGACGTCAGAGAGAGGTGGAAGTTTGGGGAATACATAAAAGAAAGACTGAACAGAGAATGGGGATGAAAGGTTGGAAGCGGACTTATTGGAAGGGAGGCGTGGTTTGACGGCTGGAAGAAAAGAAAGAGAAGAAGAAGACAGAAACACAGAAGTTGAAGAGTCTTCTATTTGGGCTACTCTGGTTTTCTCGACTCCAGGTTTAATCTTTTCTCCGATATTTGTTTTATTGGGTTTTGAGAAATCCTTTGCCATATTTCTAATAATTTATAGCTAGGATTTTGGGTGGAAATCAAATTTGGTCATATAAGTTCGTATTAATTTTTTTTAATTATTTTCACAATGATTTAATTGATTAATAATTTCACTTGATATAACTTGGTATCTAATTGTTTATGTGATTTTATTGATTGTTTAAGTTTTTCAATTGATATGCCGTGATTGGGTTAAATTCTTTGACGGTGTATGCTTTAGGATTGATAAATAACGCTTTAGAATTGCTACTTTAGAAGCGAAGGAAGTTATACCGGTGAAAAACTAATTTATAATTTTTAATGCATTATTTTTCGAGACATGAGATTATTTTTAATATTTATCCAGAGTAGTTTAAAAAATATATTCTAGAGATTAATTGAGTTTATATGATTAGATTGGTGGAAACCGGATTCCCTAGTTACCGAATCCACTATTCTATAATTCTAGTGTAATTAATTTTATTATTTCATTCCCAATTCTGATAATCCAAAAATATATCATCCTTGATTAGTCGATTAGGAATATTGACTACCGTATTTCCACCGCTCCCTGTGGGTTCGACCCGTATTTGCCGTTATCTATATTTTAGACGTTGTGCGGTTGCGGTTTATTTATATACGTTTTCCAAATCCTATCACTACTATAATCCTATTAGCTTCTAGAGGTCTCAACCGGACTGAATCATATTGGAGGTTATAGGCTACTAATGAAGAATTGCAGGCCAGGTGTAATGATTATGAGTATCTACAACAAAAAAATTCAGTCTCAACATTTGGGTATTACACAAAGATGGAGGACTGATACCATGTTGTTTGGCATGACTCCATAATTTTCTACTTCTAGTAGTAGAGGTTAAAAAAGTATCTCTACCCCTAATATTATGCAAGATACTCAAGCAGGCCAATAATTTAACCTTGAAGAAACTTGACAACAATCTATTTTTATCCAACAAGCCATAAAGGTGGGATTTCAAACATTCGAAGAATAATAGATTAAATATAATTTTGTTTCCTTCTATAAATTTAATTAGATGTAGTTTTATTTCACAGTATGAACTATTATATCCTTCCATGTAATTCTATCTCAGAATTACAGTTCAAATCCAAATCAGTTAAGAAATAAACTAACACATAATTTGAAACAAACAACTTACATTAAAGATAAGAAAATTAGAAAGGGGATGTTTGCAACGGCTATAAATATCTGTCGGCATGCAACACATGGCTGAGCGACGAAGCCATATCCACCAACGGTTAATTCCATCCCCATATACACCCGCCCATCCACATTTTAAAATCACACCTTCTACACCAACAATATCCAAAAAAACTCTTTGAATCTCACTCTACTTTCCCGAACAATAGCTCAACCGGCAGTTGAGTTTACTCGAAATGAAGATTTATCTCTTTGGAGAAACTTTGTAGCATACTATCTACCGAGGGGTGAAGAACGACGAATGAGTGTGATTTATTAGAAGAACGTTCATGAAAACTTTTGGCCTTACACCGGTAACCCGAATAACCGTAATGTTGTTGGGTTGTTCTGTCGATATGCAACAATAAGAAACGAAGATAACCAATTTGTAGCTTTAACCTCTAATGTCAACCGACTTCGAATTAGGGATGAAACTGATGCTGAAGTTGTAGCCACATCTCGAGAGGAATAACCAAGATAGCAGGGATCAAATTTCCGTTACGAAGCTTATTTCAACATCCTTAAGGAGTTGAACAAATTCAACCCTTTTCTGTTACAAGTTCCTCCACCAAGTACATCTTATTGGATGCGTTGATCTAGTAGTTATAATTAATTTTAATTTTATTTAAATTTTTTTAGCTAATATAATAAGAATGAGAGTATGTAATTTTCTATTTTTAATTAATAAAAATTATTTTAGAATTAAAGTTCAAATCTTAATTGGTTTTACATTTCATTAAATTTTAATTGATACTACTCGAAACGACTTGTTCATAACATAGCATTACATTAAGAAAAAGAAATTATAATCGCGCTTGAACCGCATATTATATTGAAATACTTAATTATCATTGAATCCCGGAATACTTTCCTTGAAGATATCATAGCATTCATTATGACTAAATTATATGTCGTTTGCTTTAAAATACTGGGTACGATCCATAGTTTGTTGAGGATACTGAGAATAAGCTAGTATGAATATTAATCAAAACTGAATCATTCAAAATGATCAAAAAATTATTAAGATTACCGCTCGTTCTTCAATGGACAATCCAGGATGAGCTTGGTCAACCTCGTACAAAATGTCAGCATAAGTTTTCACATAATCTTGAGGTGAGAGAATCTAACTTGAAGGGTGCTAATTCTTTTTGCATTTTCATTACCGACTAACGCCATAAACATTTGAAACACATTGTACCAATAATTGCGTTTGGTTTGATTGCTACCCCCATCAGTTGCCATTCATATCCAATCTCGAACAAGAACAACATTTTCTTCTCGAGTGAAGCGAGACACCATTTTAAGAAGTGTAGAGAAGGTGTAAGTAAAATTAGTTTGGAATTGGATATGTATGCATATAAAAGATTGAATTTACTCCATTAGATGATATAGTCGTTGAGAAGCTGAGATAAGACCGAGCGGCATAGTCTAAGCCGCTGGCGGTAGAGAGTTAGCTGAGCGGGAAAATCTCGATTGTTCAGTAGAGACTTGACCTCGATTGGCAAACCTGCAAATCTGCATGTTTGCCCATCGACTTTGACCATTTTCCCACTCCACAGTAGGTGACAATGAGAAAATTGGCTCATTGTCCATGTCCATGTCCATGTGAAGCGGCCTTAGCAACCCCAAAATTACAACCGAAGATGCAGTTTATTGGAGTGTAGTGCACAACAAAATGGGATGTTACACAAATCAACTAGGCTAGGCTCGTCCATACATATCTAAAGATACCAAAGAAAATAAAATGGAGCCCATTACCCTCCCAGGCTTACTAAGATTAAGAACATGCTATGTGTACCAGACCACCTGCTTTTTAGGGATCAGCGGATTATGAACTTGATAGTTTTGTGCATTGTATTTTGGAGGCTGCTTTTTTTGTTTCTGGTTATTTGGGCTTCTCGTCTAGAGTAGTGGAATATAAGGAGATGTCTTAATGGCTGGAAAATGACTAAGTCACCATTTTATTTTTAAAATTACATTACTACCCGTTCCACTAAACAAAATCTAATTTGCTTCAAAAGGACCAAATTACCTTTTATGTCAGGTATTTTATTTTTCGGTACAAGGAGGTCTCAGGGAAGGAGGGAGCCTTCTAGAGCTGTGATCAAACTGACCACTCAGTTCACGAGAGTCTAGATGCAACATCCAGGCCAAAGCGACATATATATGTTGATGAACCGATAATAAAAATCGGCTAGGTCGATTCGGTTTGACATAGTTGATTGTGAATTGTAATCTTCATTTTTGAAGAACACATCACAGTCGACTAGGTTGGACATCTTGGACCTAGCGGATTGTTTTCGTTTTTCTTTTTTGAAAAAATACATTACAATCGCTAAGTTGGACATCTTAGACCTAGCCGATTTGAAGTCTTAAAAATTTGATTAACATCATATGCTTATACAATTATTGGTATATAAATAAATACATTATGCACACAATATGTATGGATAAATGAGCTGGTAACACTGGTATATGTAAAATACTATTGAATGTGAGTAGATTTTGAAAAAAATTGATAACATACTTAAACTAGACTTGTGATATAGTTGTAGAGAGGTTTGGGTTTGGACATATTTGGAGGAGTTGGATAAAGTGGTGTGTTTCAAACTATAAAGTACAAATATTTCAAAATTGGTGGCGTATCTATATCGGCGCCGTATTAGTATCGGATATCTGGGGATACGTATCGAATACTTCATTTGAAGTATCCATTTTTTTTAATTACGAAAAGGATAAAGGATACTTTTGGATACCTCTGGGATACTTTAGAAGGAGATATTTTCCAATAATTTAACTTATATTTATATATATATAATCTATATTTTAAATTTTATATACAAAATCTACATATTTATAGATATTTGAACTTGGGGCAGCCCTGTTCCTCATCTTGTTCAGAGAGAAATTGGAGAACATATAATTTATCCATTATATGAAGAAAAACAAGATTGAACCCAACGTGCTGAGGATTTTGTGTTTGTTCATAATAACCTTCGTTTCCTTTTATGAAAAAGTGAAAATTACACGAAAGGAAAAACTAGAATGTGGGATATTAGTAGAGATGCATTTGATCCACTTGAAGGTGTAAGAGAACTTGAAGTTGTAAATCTTTCACTTGACGAGCCAGAAGTAGAAGCGGTGCTCTTTGATGAAGAAAATATTGATGAGTGATGAGTGAACGAGATGTTAGATAGTTTTTTTTTGTTTCTTTTCAATTATTCCAATTTTTAAATAATATTTATGAAATTTTTTATTTTATGTGATTTTTTTACTAGAATAAATTATTATTATATAAAATATTTTAAATAAATACCACCGTCTCCTGTTTTTTTTTAAATGACGAATCCCCATATCAATGTCCTCGTATCAGTATCGGTGCTTCATAGGTTTCAAATGCCTAATTATTATTTTTTGTACGTTGAACACAAAACAGAGCAGTTGTTTCTTTAGTTTTTTTTTTTTTTTGAAAACAGTTGTTTCTTTAGCTAATTTGGCAAAACTTATGGCTCCATAAGGACTTGGATGAATGACCCTCGTTTGTGTATTTTGATCTTGTTATACAAGTTGGAAAAATAATAGCCATATATATATATATATATATTGTCTTTTTATGATTAAAAAGAAGAAGCCGGATTTTTGATTCTTCTTAATGGTGAAGTTGTTGAAATGTTTGAAGTCAAAAAAGAATTAGACAAGAAGATCCAATCTAATCATTTTCATTTCAGGATGATAAAAAAGGTTGTTCTAATAGTTTACTTACATGGTTTAAAGTTTCTCATAATGGCACAATCATCAATTATCTTTAGTTTGTGGATGATCTTCTTGTATTCTTGGATAATAGTGGGGAGAAAATATCAAACTTAAAGAACATTAGGTTTTTATTGTCTGCCACCCCTAAAATATAAATAAAACTCCATCCGGTCCCAGATTATATAAAAATTAGTTTGCGACCCAAAATTCCACTATTCCGTCTATTTAGGCGTCATGTTACAATTAAAGTGACATGGTTGTTTCATATGACTTTATTTCACCACAAAAACACACCAAACTGCCCTAAATGGCTAAATCCTAATCAAACACCGTATGAACTCTACCGCAGTACGTTGAAAATCCTTGAAGAGATAAAAGATGTTATTAGATGTTAAAATTGAAATTTGAGTTGGATATTGAGATTGAGGTTGAGGAAGAACAACTGAACTTGAAGTTGCATTGAAGAATTACTGAAACTTGAAATTACATTCCGTTCAGTACAGAGCAACAAAAGGAACAAAAGCTCTGGTTTTCGTATTAGAGGATATTTAAGTCTTTTGGATTTGTCAAAAGGTGGCACGTGATACCACGTGGGACATTTAACCGGATATTGGATGGTTTCTGTCCGAATTGGAACGCAAACCAATTTCTTTATATGCTGGGGGCCGCATAGAGTTTCATTTATATTTTGGGGGTGGCAGACTAAAAAGCCCAAGAACATTTTATTTGTCTATTTAAGACTGTTTTAAAGGTCAACTTCACAATGTTGTGGTGGGGCATATGAAAAAATCATAACGAAGAGATTATTGGTTTTGCAACAATAAATTACTGAAAAACAAATGATATTAACATTAAATAAATTTTCTAAATTTAAACACTGATTTGAGAGCAGAGTCACTTGATCATTAAACTGTCCTTAACACAACAGTTCATCGGTACGCCTCAAAAATGAGTGATGCTAAATACCCAACAATGAAGTTGTGTCAAGGATAAAACTGCCTGATATAAGTATTGTATAGCAATACAATACTTGCCCACTCAAACGAACTCAACATCAAGATGAAGGAAAGAAATAAACAAGCAAATGCTCAAACAAAGCAAAAAGAGGGGAAAAGAGCCAGGGATAGTAGCCTGCTCTGGGATGAGTTGAAATAAAGAAAATGTTTTTCTTTTATAGGCGAAGAGGAAGAGAGAAATCAGTCCAACAATTAATTTTGTGTCGATATAATGTTGTAAATATGTGTCGACATGATGTTGTAAATATGTGTCGACATAATGATGTAATGAAAAAAAATGGGCAGAAAATGTCGACACATGTTGTAAATGAAATTATATTCACCGGGACAGACGCCCCCCATTAAGACAAGATCTTTTTTGAAATTAAATTTGTTAAGGAAATAATTCAAAGTAGTTTATTCAGAAAGATAAGTCTTGGTTGACCCACACCCACACCCGAACCCAAGCCCGATCCCGAGCCCGGTCCGACCGGACGGACAGCAGTGGCGTGCGTGCTTCGATGCGAAGCACTGCGCGTGTGTGAAATATTTGGTTGCACCAACTAACACATTTCCTAAGTCCTCTCCCCCATACAAAAGTGTGTTGACTCTAAGGGCCAATCTTAGATGCAATTTTCTTAGTAATATGGATAGACAACATCTTTAGTTTCTCCTATGTTTGAATAAAGGTTTCATTCACAATTAGTGAAAATGAGCTAGTGTCCTTAGTGACCCTTAGGTCCTAAGATCCATTCCTACCAAGACCAAAAAAACAAAACATTAAAAATATTTTTCTCCAACAATCCCCCACATGAATGAAAAACCGATAAAAAATCACGAGAAATACCACTATAGGAAAGAGGTGTCCATAAGGTCTTGAACCTTTGTTTAGTGAGAAATTACCGGAACTACTTGATAGACAGTGAACGTGATGTCTTGAACTTGCATCGTTTGATGTAGTTCATCAATAACTGATGGGGCAGTTTCCACATCTGGAGCAGTCTCCCCAGATGGTGGGGATTCAACCCCAATGAAGTGACGAGCAATAGCAATAGTAAGAGTTCTATGTAAGATACGAAACAGTTCCTAGGAAAGATTATAATGAACTTTTATCCTATTTTATTACTCATGCCCACGCGTGATATCTCTCTAGGTGATGTCAAGTTTGTGCCGTTGTGTCCATTTTGGCCATGGACGTATCCCGTTTCTCAGAATGCTCTAGAGAATCAACTCCATTCTCATAGGAAGCGACCCACTTCCACATTCAGATAGGTGAATTCCATCAAGAATTTTTACTGCTACACCCTACTTCAATCTTAAATTGAAACTATAAAACTCATTAAGACTTAATAAAAAGTCATCCTTCAAATGCAGTTATACTATCACGTCTACACCATAGGGAATGGATAGAGAATGAAATTCTCTGATAGTTTTTTCGTTAACCCACCACAAATTAGTTGTCTCATTCAAAACCTTGATCTTGGGATCTCCAGTCAGCAAGGTTGAGTATCCTTCATGGAAAGTTTATTTAATGAGCTTAAGCCCCATCCCCCTCGATGCATTACTAACTATCTCATTGGAAATACCTTTCGTCAACGGATCCATGATATTCTCCTTAGAACTCACAAAGTCAACAGAAATAACGGCAATTGAGATTAGTTGTTTCAGGGAATTATGTCTTCTACGAATGTGTATAGACTTCCCATTATAATTGTTGTTTTTAGCATTAGATATTGTAACTTGACTATCAATGTATAGATATAGCTGGCACAGGCCTATGCCAGAGAGGAATGTCTTCTAAAAAGCATCTTAGCCAAGCGGCTTCCTCTCCTGCTTTATCTAATGAAATAAACTCTGATTCCATAGTGGATCGAGCTATACATGTCTGTTTGGAACTTTTCCAAGATACAGACCCACCTGCTAGAGTGAAAACATATCCACTTGTAAACTTAGACTCCTCTGAATCTGATATCCAGTTTACATCACAAAATCTTTCAAGGACGGCAGGGTACCTCTCATGATTCAAACAAAAGGTCAAAGTGTACTTCAAGTACCTCAGCACTCTAATAAGTGCATCCCAATACTCCTGCCGCGGATTACAGGTATACCTACTCAACCTACTCACAACATAAGCAATATTTGGTCTCGTACAGTTCATCAAATACATCAGACTTCCTATAACACGTGAGTATTAAATTTGTGAAACTCCATTACTCTTATTCTTTTGGAGTCTACAACAAGGATCATACGGAGTACAAGCAGGTTTACAATCAAACTGATTATATTTTTTAAGCACAGATTCAACATAATGAGATTGACTAAGACTATATCCATTAGAATTTCTTCTAATCTTCATTCCTAAAATCACATCAACAGGGCCTAAGTCTTTCATGTCAAAGTTCTCATTTAGCATGTTCTTAGTGGAATTAATTACATCCATGTTTGTACCAAGTATAAGCATATCATTAATATACGAGCATACAATCACACAAGTATCATTCACAAGTTTAGTATAAACACACTTGTCAGATTCATTGATTTTAAAACCACTAGAAATCATTACATGATCAAATTTTTCATGCCACTGTTTAGGTGCTTGTTTCAAACCATACAAATATTTTTTCATTTTACAACCTTTGTTTTCACAACCTTTCAGTACAAATCCACAGGTTGGTCCATGTAAATTTCTTCATCTAATTCACCATTTAGAAAATTTGTCTTTACATCCATTTGATGTATCTCTAAGTTATGAATGGAAGCAATAGGAATTGACATCCTAATGGAAGTAATTCTCGTAACGGGTGAATAAGTATTAAAGAAATCTACACCTTCTTTCTGTTTATAGCCTTTAGCTACTAACCTAGCTTTGTATTTTTCCACAATCCCATCTACCTTACGTTTCCTTTTGAAGATCCATTTACAACCTATGGGTTTACACCCTAAAGGTAAGTCTACAATCTCCCACGTACCGTTTTGTATGATGGAATCCATTTCACTAATAGTAGATTCTTTCCACCATGGAGCTTCATAAGAAGTCATTGCTTCTCTATAAGTTTGTGGATCAGTCTCAACTAAGCATGTTATGAAGTCTGGCCCAAAAGATTTTTCAGTTCTAAGCCTTTTACCTCTTCTGGGCTCAAATTCAACTTCATGTTCCTATAAAGGTAATGTATGAATGGTCGAAGGGACATCTAGGGGATCAACACATATCATACGAGAATCAAATTTCAATGGAAAAATATTTTCGAAGAACACAACATCCCTAAATTCCATAATAGTATTCACACCAATTTTAGAAATTTCATAACATACAACCATAAATCTATATGCAATAATATTCTCAGGATACCCTATGAAGACACAAGCAACAGTTTTGGGTCTTATCTTAGTTCTCTTAGGAGGAGGAATGGAAACCTTAGCCAAACACCCCCACACTTTGAAGTATGCATAAGAAGGTTGTCTACCTTTTCATAGTTCATATGTAGTTTTATCTGATCCTTTAAAGGGTACTCTGTTCAGGATATATCAAGATGAGAGGATGCCCCCCACACCCACAAGTTTGCTGGTAATCCTGAACTAATCAACATGGAATTCATCATTTCCTTAAGGGTTCGGTTTTTCCGTTCAGCCACACCATTAGATTGTGGTGAATAAGGATAAGTGATCTCATGAATAATGCCATGTTATGAGCAAAATTATCCTATATGAATTTCATACTCACCAGCATGGTCAAACGTAACTCTTTTAATGGTAATATCTAATTGGTTTTCAACTCCAAGTTTATACATCTTAAAGGCTTCTAAGGCATCGTTCTTACCCCTGAGCAAGTATACCTGATAGTACCTGGTACAATCATCTATGAAAGTTACAAACTATTTTTTACCACCTCTAGTTTGAGTTGATTTCATGTCAACTAGGTCTGAATGAATTAATTCTAAGGGTTTAGAATTTCTCTGAATTTTTTTTCTAAAAGGTTTTTTAGCATATTTTGATTCTACACATACTTCACATTTATGTTCATTATCCAAACTAAATTTGGATATGCAGCCTACGCTAGCCAGTTTATGCATTGATTTATAATTTACATGTTCAAGTCTACCATCCCAAACATTTAATGACACACAAACATAAGCAGAAGAATCAATTTTATTCATTTCATCAGAGGTTACATTAACTTTATAGAGACCCTCAGTCTTATAACCCTTACACACATAATCCTTTCCTTAGTGACAACAATTTTTCCAGATTCAATTACAATATTAAAACCCTTATCGTCTAAAACACCACAAGAAACAAGATTTTTGCAGATGTACGGAACATGAAGAACTTCATTCAATGTGAGAGTCTTGCCAGAAGTGAGCTTCAACCCAACTTTGCCTTTTCCTGCAACTTGTACTGCAGATGAGTTACCCATGTAGAGTTTATCCCCTTCCCCTACCTTCTGATAGAAGGTGAACATATCTCTCTTTCCACAAACATGCTTGGTAGCACCATAGTCTACCCACCAGTCTCTCACATTGGTTACCAAATTAACTTCAGACACCGTATCAGAAAACTCGTTCTTGTTGTTTTCAACCAAATTAACATTGTTTTTCTTGTTATTAAAGTCTTTACGTTTTCTACAGTGAATTTCCATATGGCCACGAATTCCACAAACATAACAAACACCCTTAATTTTACCAATGCTAGATTTGGGTTTCTGAAACATACATTCTTAGGGTTGCTTTTGCTGCTCTCGCACTTTTCAGTATTGAAAGACTTGTGTTCAATTACATGAGCCTTGTTGGACATGTCCCTTGCAGAAGATACGTTATTGTCTTTGGAGCACAATAACTCTTCCACTTGAATCTTCTTACCTAAATCAACCATACTGACTTCACCAATTTCATTTCTCAATCTACGTTTGTATTCGGACCAGGAAGATGGTAATTTCTCAATCACATCATATACTTGAAAAGTTTCATCTATCACCATGCCTTCAGCAAGAATTTCATTGATAATACGCTGAAGTTCAAGGAATGGATCAACCACAGATTTGTCATTCGATATTTTATATTCCAAGAACCTAGATATCAAGAATTTTTTACTTCCAGCAGTTTCATCTTGGTATTTTGCCTTAAAGCAGCCCATAAATCAAAAGTAGAAAAATTCCCCTTTGCACTGTAAAAATCATACAATGCATCCTCTAAACAATTCAGAATATGGTTTTTAGCCATATAGTTCTGCCTAACCCAATTGTCCAATTCCCTTTCATTTCCAGCATCATTCAAACTCTCATCAAAAGATTTCAGAACAAGATCATCTAGCATATGAAAACTCAGGAAAATACCATCTTTGATTGTCATCTTTTGAAATCCTTCCCACTAAATTTTTCTGGTCTGTCAACATAATTTTTTCCCATTTTTATAGAAGAAAATGTTGCGTTAAGATTTTTGGTTCTGCAATAATAAAATACTGAAAACAAATGTTGTTAATATTAAATAAAACTTCTGAAATTTAAACACTGATTTGAGAGCAGAGTCAATTGATCATCAAGCTGTCCTTAACACAATAGTTCACCGGTACGCCTCAAAAATGAGTGATGCTAAATACCCAACAATGAAATTGTGTCCAGGATAAAACTGCCCGATACAAGTATTGTATAGCACTACGATACTTGCCCACTCAAACGAATTCAATAGTAAGATGAATGAAAGAAATAAACAAGCAAATGCGCAAACAAAGCAAGAAGAGGGGAAAAGAACCAGGGATATTAGCCTGCTCTGGGATGAGTTGAAATAACGAAAATGCTTTTCTTTTATAGGCGAAGATGAAGAAAAAAATCAGTCCAGCAATTAATTATGTGTCGACATAATGTTGTAAATATGTGTCGACATAATGACGTAATGAAAAAAAACGGGCAGAAAATGTCGACACATGTTGTAAATGAAATTATATTCACCGGGACAGACGCCCCCCATTAAGAAAAGATTTTTTTTTGAAATTAAATTCGTTAAGAAAATAATTCAAAAGTATTTTGTCCAAAAAGATAAGTCTTGGTTGACCCACATCCAAGCCCGAGCCCGAGCCCGCCCCGTCCGACCAGACGGTGTGCGTGCTTCGTTGTGAAGCACCTCGCGTGTGTGAAATGTGTGGTTGCACCAACTAACCCATTGCCTAAGTCCTCTCCCCCACACAAAAATATGTTAACTCAAAGGGCCACTCTTAGATGCAATTTTCTTAATAATATGGAGAGGCAATATCTTTAGTTTCTCATATGTGGGACTAAAGGTTTTATTCACAATTAGTGAAAATAAACTAGTGTCCTTAGTGACCCTTAGATCCTAAGATCCATTCCTAACAAGACCAAAAAAATAAAACATTAAAAATTATTTTTTCCAACAGAGACTTATACTAAATGTTTTGGTTGTGACTTGGTGTAGTTGCAGATCAATTATTTGGGCATTCCTTTCCGTAGTAAGTCTAATGCAAGGCAGTGCGAGATGTTATTATTCAGAAAGTCCCACAAAAGCTCTGTACTTGGAAAAGGAATATTCGTATAAGGGGTTCATTTAATAGTGGGAAATTGTGTACTGGTTAGTTTGCTATATATTTTTTATCCATGTTCAAATGCCATTATCAGTGATGGAAGAATACCTCACTCTTGATGGATCTTGACATCTAGACTTTAATAGAAGCTTGAAGGAGCTTGACATCAGAGTACTTCTATCTGTTGCAGTCAATTGTGCACGGTCCATTTCTCAGTTGGATGTCAGCAATGCATTCCTCCATGGAGACTTGTTTGAAGATATCTACATGGCTCAACCTCAAGGATTTGTGGATTCAGAACACCCAATTATTATGTGTGTAAGATTAACAAATCTCTCGATGGACTTAAACAAGCCCCCAGAGCATGGTATGCCAAGCTACAAAAAGTATTAATAACATATGGCTTCATTCTGTCAACAACAGATTCCTCCTTATTCATTCAGAAAGGGGGCACCAGAATAACATTCATCCTAGTCTATGTTGATGACATTCTAATAACAGGTAGTTCTTCCTCTTATTGCACTGAGTTCATTACAATTCTTCAGACTCACTTTCCAGTTAAGAACCTGGGTGCTCATCATTACTTTCTTGGTCTAGAGATAAAGAGAAATGCAGCTGGTCTATTTTTATCTCAGACCAAATATGCACTAGATCTCTTGGAGAAGCACAACATGACAGGGGCAAAGCCATGTTCCACACCAATACAAGCCAATTACAAAATGCAACCTGCTGAAGGTACTATTCTACAAGACCCAACACCTTACAGGTCCCTGGTTGGTGGTCTACAATATCTAACTTGGTCCAGACCAGAGATTTGCTATGCTGTGAACCAAGTGTGTCAGCACATGAAGACACCAACAACCACCCACATGACTGCATCTAAAAGAATTTTAAGGTACATCAAAGGCACAGTTCACTTTGGTCTTTTATTCACAAGGGGTCTTCCCTCTCTGCAAGGGTACAGTGATGCTGATTGCGCAAGGAGACATTATCACAAGGAGGAGCACAGGTGGTTACTCCTTATTCTTGGGTTCTAATCCAATCTCATGGTCCAGCAAGAGACAGACCACTGTTGCTAGATCCTCTACTGAAGCAGAGTTCAGGAGTCTAGCAAATGCAACAGCTGAGTTACTATGGGTATGGAAGTTACTGTCTGAGATGCATGTACTCATCCAGGGGACTCCATCTCTTCTATGTGATAACATCAGTGTAATTTCCTATTCTTCTAACCCTGTCAATCATACCAAGATGAAACACTTATTTGTAGACTACAATTTTGTGAGAGAGTTGGTACACTCAAACAAACTCAAGATATCTTACATCTCCACAGTTGACCAGGTAGTTGATGTGTTCACCAAAGGATTCTCAGGACCAAGGTTTGCATTTCTTAGAAGCAAACTCTGTGTCAGAACTCTACCTGCCACACAGTTTGAGGGGGGTAACAATCTAGTCTGTTTATGAACTATTCTTACACCCAGGTAACACCTTTGCCAGACTAACACCTGTGCAGGTTAGCTCATGTGAGCTGGTCCGTGTTAGTTATACTTTGGCTAGTAGAAATGTACGTTAGTATTAACTGCTAGTGTACGTTAGAATTAGACTATGTGTAATAGTCTTGTTTATAAAAGGAAATTGTACCCATTTTACAATGTATCTTCTTCTTGATTAATAGAATTGTTTTTGAGTATCTGATTCTTCGATAGATCAGATTGACTATTGTTCATCATTATTGTCCATTTCACTTTCAGAAATCATTCTTGTATCAGAAGGAAACACTAATGGGGGGAATACCTCGATTTTTACGAATTCTGGGTGAACTTACTGCTCACTTGATTGATTCAAAAGCAAAAGATTAAAGGAAATGGGATTTTGGTGGTGAGTTTACGGTGGCAAATTGTTATTCATCGAGTTCTAGTTTTTTACAAATATCTTTCATTTCTCCATAAGCAATTATGAAGCTCAAAAGTTCCGCTGAAAGTTTCATTTTTAGTATGGATATTATGCTTCAATGAAGATTCAACATTGTACTTTTTAATGAATGCATTAAAGAATACATGTAGTACTTGTATTGTGATACTGAACAATAATCAAATCAACACGTGTTCTTGATTGCAAACAAACTTTAAAGCTTTGGAATTATATCCTTAATAGCTTTTAAATAGGTTTTCTATGAAAGCATTAGAGCTACTCGTTGGGAGTGGATTAAGAAGATTGTGAAGAAAGTATGAGGGTTACTTTCTTTGCTGGTGGGAAGTTGGGAGTTGTTGTCGGTAATATCTAGCACAATATAATTGTGATGCATTTAGTTTTTTTTGTTTTTGAAATTTTGATGTCTATTCTTTAATGACTCCATATTTTAATGAAATTTTCCCCTTTTCTTGAAAACCCCCCATAGGCTTTCAAGTTGACTAATGAAAATGAGATTATGATTCGCGTAAGCCTAACTACGAATTCCATGCCAAGCAATGCAAGCCTGTGATAGGCCTCGAACACCCGTGAACTCTTCCAGTCCTAAGTGGTACACACTCGGGCTAAACATTTGGCTCACAATCCGTCGACCCGACCTAACCCGCCTAACTTTTTAGGCGTGGGTGATCCACCTGTGCATTGGTGGATTGGATGTGGGTGTTATCTTAAAAATCCAAAAGATTTTGGATTGGATGCATGTGACGGTTTAAAAATCCGCTAGACACTCATACCTACTAGATTAAGAGTATTTGTGGAATTTTTGGAAGGTACGAGGCTAACTATAATTGGATTTTAAGTTATTTCGCTTCATTTTAGACTATTTCGTACATATGTATAGGTATGCTTAGGTATGTATTTAGTTTATTAGGATATTTTATTTAGTGAAGCATGTAAAAGCAGGTTACTAATTAGAGGTTAAACTATTTTTAAAAATGGAAATATCTTAGAAACCCAAGTATCCACTCTCTCTCACACAAACCGATAATTAAATATATTTATATTTATAGCCTATAATATAAGATTAATGGCTGAGATTTCGGATCTTCTTTACATTTTAAGATTTTTAACAGTACCATATAATATTTATACATTACGGTTCGTTAACATAAACAAAATAATAATAATTATATTTTACGATTTGTTACACGATCAATTAGGTGAGAACGTGAATTGTAGGAGTCCTTATCGGTTTGTTAATGGGTGGCCCAAGGTGAAAATGTGAGAGTCGATTCCAAACTTTTTTTTCGAAGAAGCATCTCCAAACATAAACCTGCTAGAATCTTTCTGTAACATTGGATAAAAAAAACATAATGAGGTTCAGATGGGATATTTTATCAGGAATCTTAAGCTTCTTTATATCTCTAAATAAACTTTCTTCCATTTAAGTTATTCCATTTCTATTTTTTTGTTGCTCTGCAATATATTGCCTGGATACGGAGAAGATTGATTAATGGTTAAAGTTTGGATTTTTCTCGATTCTTCGTATGTTATCAGTAGCCTAGGTTTAAAAGAAGATTACAAAGATGGATTGGATTTGGAAGATTTGTTTAACATTTTTTAATTAGTCAATGCGACTCCCACGTATGATTAATATTAAAGATTTGTATTTATTTGATTTATCTAGATTTATTTTTTCTCAACGATTTAAAACTTAAATCTTAAAAATTGCTCGTGGTTTATATAAAAAAATTAGGTAAACCAAGGGACCTTAACTTTTCTTGAAATCTTATCCAAATACATGGTACCGGGAGAGGATTGAGCTCTCGGGAAGAACCAATAATCAATGTTGTGATATAGGGTAATCAATTATTGATTTTCTAGGTTTTACTTTGACTTTCTTCTTTTCTTTTTCATTTCTTCTTTTCTTTTTTCTTTAGTACGATTTACTTGTTAGTTTCATAATTGTGATTTTTAGTTTTTATAAAACACAACTAATTTCAAATGGTTGAAATTTACGATTATTACTATATGTGAAAAGTGAATTTTGTGATTATCAAGTGAAAACTGAAAATTGTGATTATAACTATATTGAGAAAAGTGATAATTGTAATTATCAGAAAAACAAATTGATTTTAGCATGTGAGAGTTATGATTATCGCTAAATTATGAATAATTTAAAATTTTGATTATCATTATGTATTTTATGATAATTGGATTTTTCAGTAAGTTGTGATATTTGCGGTTTTCACAAAAACAACTGGTTAAAACATGTTAATATAACAACTATCACTAAATTGTGAAATTTTGAATTTTACATTGGTAAACAAAAGAAAAAAATGAATTATTTTAGGGATTATTATTTATCTAACTTAAAAATAATTTATTTTTATTTAAAAAAAACGAAATATGAATGAATCAGTGAGTTATTTCAGAGAGAATTTTTAGGGATTACTATTATTTATGAATTTATTAACGGGTTTTTTTAGAAAAAAAAGGAAAGTAAGTAGGAATTTTAGATTATTGGGATTTTTCTATATTCTTGATTTATGACTCTTTTTACCAAAGAACAAATATGAAATTTTTTGGTCAATCCTAGATATCGGGAATAAAATAATAAATAAAATAAAATGTTAGTTTAATAAAATTAGTACTCCTAAAACTAATTATGTATTAAAGTAGTAATAGTATTGGATTTCCACCCATTTATTCTACCATCGTTACAACCATTACACCTTCATGTAACATTTATACTAATGGGTGCATGGTGCGTTGTATGTGCATGTACTAATTCTTCTTTTAACTCTAGATTTAACACATCCTCTATTGTAAGTATATAAATAGAGATCGTACACAATGTATTCGATACAACTCATATATTGATTAATAAAAGCTTCCTTTACTCTTCTCTTTACTTATCTTTGTACTCCCTCCGTCCTAGTTTAGTTGAATGTTTAGGTGTTTTCACGCAGATTAAGAAAAATAAGAGAGACTAATTTTTTTTCCAAATATATTTCTTAATAGTAATTCTTAAAATATTTAAATCCCCTAGTTTTTTGTTCCTTGTTTTAGTGGTTTGATTTCAATGTATGGACAAATTAGGAAAAAACATGAGAAAAGTATGAAAAACTTCATCTAGTTTGAGACTTGAAAAAACCCCCTCTCCTTCGTCTAAAATAGGATGGAGGGAGTATTAAATTTAGTTTATCTAAAACATTATATATCACATATTATATATCTTAATGGTGGGCTTGAGATAAACAAAAATAACAAAATGGTGTAGGAATAAGTTTTCCCGTTTTTAAAAGGCTTTTCTTAAATATATTCCATGATTTTAATAATCATAACCCATTTTTCTTTGGCCAATACATTTTGACTATAAGTTAAAATTTGACCTTTATATATTATTATTATTAGCCCAAAAACTAGGTTAGTGAGTCACTGAGTAGGTGAGACACCGAGTTGGTAAATTAGTGACTCAGTGAGATTTCTTTCTTTTTCAATTATATTTCTTTCAAATGAATTTATGAAAAGAAAATGAGGTTTCTCAGAAAACTTATACATGCGATTTGAAGAGATCGTAGCAATTTGGTTACTGGTTTTGGAGATATTTGAAGAATTTACAATGATGAAATATACAACTAAATACTAAAATGAAAAAATGAAGCTGAAGATCCACTCACATTACCAACATCATACCCAATACCGTACATGCATATGGAAATAAGAAAAAGAATAACGTCATAGACTCATAGCTGCAAAAATAAAAACCAAATTGCATCACTTGTGAAACCCATATATGCAATTTTGCATGATGAACATATTTTATCAGTTAATCCTTTTAATGAGACATGGTGTACATTATTAGTCTTAAGTCGACAGTATCTTGCAATGTGATACAAGAGTTGTTGAAATGTGAAACACTAACTTAATGATTGATTAATTACTTAAAGATCACTTCGCATGTGTTATATAGAGAACAATAGTTCTCTACATAGTCATAATTTATATAAATGAATAATGTGATTATTTGCGAACTAATTATTTTTCATTTGATTTGGGTTCTTTTCCTCACATGTCGAGATCTCATAACTAGAATCGAAAATCGCATATATAAGTTTCCTCAACTATAACGGTAATTTTTTTTAAAAAGGAAAAAGAATTTATAATTAAAAAAAAAATCTAGGATTTATTTGGGTTAGGGGAGGAACAATAAGAAAGAAAAATATTTAGGGTTTTGATTAAAAACGTGTAATACATTTAATCAGTTGGAATAGGTGAACCATATTTAGGGTTTTGATTAAAAACATATAATACATTTAATCAGTTGGAATAGATGAACTAACTCATTTGATATGTTTGAACCGGTAATATCTCGACTCAACTCGCCTAACATCTCCTACAAACTCAGTTAAAATATCTGGGTTATGGTTAATAAATTGAGTTTTTATATGGTTTATTAATAACATGGGTTTTGATTAATAAAAATATAGACTATATTTAAGATAAACTTTTTAAGAATATGTTTTTTAAATTTTATCCTGTCTTTTAAAATAAAAATAAAATCCATTATATCCATCATCTTCCAATCAGCTCATCCATCCATCCATCCATCCATCCATTAGATGTTGGATTGCACACAGATGCTAAACCTAAAATATGTCATATATTGGATTTGATCCTTTTTTTTTATATAAGAAAAATAGGCAGAGTTTATACCGAATACATGCATTGAAGAGCTTGTACATATTTTAAGAGATCCACAGTTTGGTCAGGGTTCAAGTTACAACTTAATATTTTTAAAATATCTCCATGCCAGTAAGTCGAAGATGGGAGGTTTTGGTCCTGACAAATGGACACAAGTTTGAAAGTTTTCGAGTTTAGGTTTATATTTATCATCACGAGTTCTACCCTCTTCAAAAACGAGAAAGTTAGACTCTGGTAGTTTAGATTGCATCAGAATTCTTATTAACGAAAACAAAGGTACAATTCATTTATCACCTATATATTTAATTTTTTTATTTGTTTTATGATTAATTTAATAAACATGTTTAAATGATATGATAATCTTTCAATGTTATAAGACTTTGACTTGACCATGTCATCTCTAAAACCATTAAGAAATTTGTTTATATATTTACCATTAAGAAACTTGGTTATGGGAATATGACATCAGAATTAACCATATTAATTTTCTACACCCTTGTTAACTAGATGGAACAAATTCGTCTCGAATTCGAACCCTTGGACTCAACAGGACTTGAGTACCACCGTTGGGTAGCTGATGTGGAAATCACTTTCGTGGCAAAGGACTTGATTACCACTATCAAACCCTAGCCCGGTGCAAGTGTTATTCCACCAACTGAAAAAGAAAAGGCTCATGCTCTTATATTTCTCAAGCGGCATATCGACCCCAGTCTAGTTTGGGCGTATCATCATTTGAGAAAACCAAAAGAGTTATGGGACACCCTCGAAGGCCATTTTGGGAACATTCATGATTGCTTTCTCCCAAAATTGACTGTCCAATGGAATGAAATCTGTTTCCTCGATTATACGAAAGTAAGTGATTTTCAAAAGGATATGTTGCAACTTCAGGCACGTCTTGACTTTTGTGGAAGGAAACTCACAAATGACGATATGATCCAGAAAACACTTTTGACCTTTCCTACTTCATTTATGATACTAGCAAACCAGTATCCATACCCACGTGTGGAAAAGGATATAAAGGTCATAATTGAGGCAGATGGCATGGAGGTCATCCTAATGTTTTGTGCAGAAGTAGAACTTCTGGCCCTAGTGGTAGCGGCATCAAGGTAGAGAAAACACATAGAAATCCACCTAATAAGAAGGACGAAGTTGGAAATGGACCTTGTTATGGGTGTGGATTTCCTAGCCATTGGTACCAGCAATGCAAGGCAAGTAACAAAGTCACATCCAGTTACAAAAAGTATACGGAGTCTTTAGAACAAGAAACACATTATACGTAAAAAAATGATTTTACCCCTAACGTGAACCTCACAATTTCAGACTTCCAGGGTAACAAAAATCATGCCCCATCAATGGATGCACCTGATTTTGACTGGTTGCTATCTAGTTATCTTATGGGCCTAAATAATTATTTTTCTGCTTTATGGATTAATATACTTTGTTTTAAAATAATTTTCCTAGATAACTTGAACTATTTTATAAGTTTTTATAATTTATCTTCTTTATGTTAGAATAATGAATAATCTATGAGTACTTATTCTATATTAATTAATTCATGATTTAACAACAGTTTAATAGATTTTTATTTTGAACATGATAATTTGTTATTTAGCATGTATATTAGAATATAAAGTATATCATTCTAGTGAGACCAAAATTCTCTAAAGTACATGAGATAAAATATTCGGATTCTGTAGCAGTGATACATTATCTACTTGTAGGAATGTTTAAAGGAGAGATTGAACGTCTAGCTGATAGTGGAACCACCCACACTATCTTAAGAAATAGACAATTTTTTGTTGACTTGACTCCATAGAATACCACTGTGACTACGATTCATCACAACTGATAATTGGGCGGGGAAATGCTCAATTCATGTTGCCAAATTGAACGTTAATTAAAGTCGCAGAAGCTCTATATGCACCGAGAGCTAATCGCACCTTGTTAAGTTTCAAGGATATCCGTGCAAACGGTTATCATTTGGAAACTCATTGTGAAAACGGAATTGAATACATAAATGTTACATATATAGAATGCGGAAGAAAGCGCATTTTAGAGAAACTAAGGTGTCACTCTAGTGGATTGTATATCACTAATATTAGGATTATTGAATCCCATGTTGTTACCAACGATGAACTTTTGAATAGTGACTCATACAAGCTTTGGCACGACCGCCTAGGGCACCCAGGTCGTGATATGATGATTCGTGTTTTAAAAAACTCACACAGACATCCCTTCTTTCGAGTAAAAAAATAAAATATGACAAAATATTATTACAGTGCACAGTAACAATATCTACCATCCACTAACTGGTAAGAGTGTTATTCTTACATAATATTTTCCTTCTCAAGCAACTGATGCAACCTTTCTCTCATTCTACTTCGTTGACTATGTCAAAAGTACATCATTCATTTTACAAAGCTTGTTCTTTAGAAAAAACAGTTTCGAGACCATAATACAAAAAAAAAAATATTCCATTTTTACAGAGGATACAAGGTGATATTTGTGGACATATACATTCAGAATGCGGACCATTCAGGTACTTTATGGTTCTGGTAGATGCTTCGACCCGTTGGTCACATGTTTCATTATTGTCCATAAGAAATGCTGCATTTGCGAAGCTCCTAGCACAAGTTAAACGCTTAAGGGATCACCACCCTAATTATCCTATCAAGTCTATCAGACTTGATAATACTAGAGAATTTACATCAAAAGGATTTTATTATTACTGTATGTCTATTGGAATTGACGTAGAGCATTCCGTACACCATGTGCATACTAAAAATGGTCTCGCAGAAGCTACCATCAAAAAGTTACAGATGGTAGCTAGGGCATTGATTATGCGTTCCAACCTTTCTATTACTGCTTGAGGTTACGCAATATTGCATGCAGCTTTGCTTTTTCGCTTTAGACCCACTGCTAGCCAACCATTTTCTGCGTACCAGTTGGTAACTGGATATGAGTCTGATATTTCACATTTACGCAATATTTGATTATGCTGTATATGCGCCTATTACTCCCCCACAATGTACAAAAATGGGTTCACAAAGACGATTAAGTATTTATGTTGGATATGAATCTCTAACAATTATCTGCTATTTAGAACCGTTGACAGACGATCTCTTTATCGCTAGATTTTCGGATTGTCACTTTGATGAGACAACCTTCTCGTCGTTAGTGGTAGATATAAAAAGGATTTTCTAAGGGAACGATAAAAATTGTCGTGGTGTATTCCCATGTTGTCTCACCTTGATCCCTGCACTTCACAATGTGAAAGTGAAGTGAAAAGAATTATCGATCTAAAAAATGTAGCAGATTCAATGCCTGATACATTTACTGATATTGCTAAAGTGACGAGATCACATATACCAGCTGCAAACGTGCCTGCAAGGTTAGAAATTCCTAAAATAAAAAAAAGGCACCTTAGATAAAGGTGTAAAACCTACGTTTGGTGGAAGTGTAGCTGAGGTCGTGGCCCCCCAAAGGAAAAAGGGAAGACACCTGGTTCGATCGACACTCACCCAAGGAAGAAAAGAGTGACTAAGGCACAACCCGATCAATTTATCATCAATACAGATAATCCGTCTCATGAGATTGTCTCTGATTATAGTTATTTCCATGAATCAATATTGGAGGATGCTCCGATGTTTAAAATGATTCCAGAGAACAAAGAAATATCATTAGATTATGAGAGTGCATATGTGTTGATGGAAAGACCCTCCAAATATATTGATGATATATTTGCTTACACCGTTGCTCAAAAAATCATAGAGTTTGATGATATCGAACCTCACTCTATTGAAGAATGTCAGAATAAAGATGATTAGCCTAAATGGAAAGAAACAATCTATGCAGAACTTGATTCACTAGCAAAATGACAGGTATTTGGTCTGGTAGTGCTAACCCCACCAAGTGTAAAGCCTGTAGGACATAAATGGGTATTTGTCAGAAAGCGTAATGAGAAGAATGAAATCTTAAAGTGTAAGGCTCGCCTTATGGCGCAAGGATTCTCACAACGCCCTAGAATTGATTATGAAGAAACATATTCTACTGTAATGGATGTCATAACGTTTAGCTATTAAATTAGCTTGGTAGTTTCAAAAGGACTTCAAATGCAGCTTATGGATGTGGTTACTGCATATCTCTATGGGGATCTTGATTCAGAGATATATATATATATATATATGAAAGTGCCATATGGCCTTCCATTACCCAAATAAAGTGACTCTAAACCATGGAGCGCGTTTGCAATTAAGCTAAAACGCTCACTTTACGGATTAAAATAATCCAGGCGGATGTGGTATACCCGTTTAAGTGATTATTTGATTAGAAAGGGATATACAAATAATGAACTATGCCCCTGCGTATTTATAAAGAAAACAAGTTCTGGATTCGCGATTGTAGTTGTCTTATGAACATAATAGGAACTCTTGATAAAATAAGAGAAACTGCAAATTATTTGAAATCCGAATTTGAGACAGATCTTGGGAAAACTCGGTTTTTTCTAGGACTTGAACTAGAACACCGAGTTTGTGGTATATTAATCCACTAGTTTTCATATGTACAAAAGACACCCGGGCAATTTAATATGGACAAAGTGCACCCTGCTAGCACTCCCATGATTGGTCGAAGTTTAGATATATATAAAGATCCATTTCGTCCAAAAGAAGATAACGAAGAAGTATTGGGAGATGAAATTCCCTATCTAAGTGCAATAAGCGTATTATTGTACTTAGGACAGTATACTCAACCAGATGTTTCATTCTCAGTAAATTTGTTAGCTAGATAAAGCTCAGCGCCAACACAACGCCATTGGAATGGTATAAAGAATGTGTTTAGATACCTAAAAGGAACCATTGACATGGATTTATTTTATTCCTATGAGGATGTAAGGAAGACTGGAAACGAAAATCCAACCCCCTACATTGAGACCCCAAATAATGTTTTGGTTGGTTTTGCTGCTGCTGGGTACTGATAGACATATTTTTATGTCTAAATCGTTCTCAATTTTATATTTTGTTGGTACTCAATTTTGTACTTATTGTGTGATTTTATGTCTTTGTAAGTATTTTTGGAAAATAAATATTTGTGAAAAAAAATCGTCTCAAAAATTGTTAAGAGCACCCATTTTTTTTTGCTAAAGGCACCCAAAAATTGATAAAGGCACCTCAATGTTGGATAGGGGCACCCTTCCCTTCTCTTTATCGAGAGAAATTATATTATAAGGTTTGGGACCGAGTTTTAGGAAATTGGAAGGTGTTTTCAACTTCTCAAAGGACAGGATAATCAAAACACGTCATTAGCATTGATTCAGGCCGAAAAAAAAGGGTTGAAAACTCTTTTTATTGCCGGAAACAAATAAAGTTACGGGAGGAGATAAATTCGAGTTGGATTTGGTTTTGGGAAGTTTTTGAGAGTTCTTACCAGTTAGGGAAAGCTTATTATGGTTTCCTACACCTATATATAGCCAATAGATCGAAGAAAAAGAGAGGAGAGCTTCAATTGAAAAAAAACACGAAAAAAAAAATGTTATGCTGTAGTGAAGAACAGGAATAGACGTTCATTTCTTCAACTGAACAACAACGAATATTTTTATCTTTGCAACATTTATCTTCATCTGCAACAGTTTCTTCAACCCATCTGCAACGGATATCTTCAGAACAATAACGTTTATCTTCAGTGGAAGCACTTTCTTTCTGTAACAATGGAAACTGTTGTCTGCAATGCCGTTACACTGTTGCAAACTCTCTGTTTACACAATTTTCACTCTTTTCATCTTTGTAAACAATTTTTGAGCCATAATACACATCTTCAGAGTGTTTACAACATAAGGAGCTAGACCCCATTGCTGAGGCGACGGAGGAAGCCGTTTTTCCAATAATAAAGTGGTATATTTTTATTTTATTAATTTTTTATAATTCCTTTATGATTATTTGCTTTGAATTAAATTTGAAATAATGATTTTATCAATTAGTTGTGTTTTCTTTTGATGAATCATGCTTAGTTTAGAGTGTTTGATGTCTCATACTTTTGATTTACAACTATTATTTTGAAAATCTAACTTGGCAATATTTAGAATCAATTGAATGTATGAGTTGCAAGATAATTATTAATGCTAAATCATTTGAAAAATTGGCTAATGGTGGAATCCTTAGTCTCAATTCTTTCCATAATCTTAAATCAATTTTACTTTAATCTTCTTTATTTTTAGTATTAAAAATTAGGTTTAAAAATCAAATCTTCACAAGTCTGAGTATCGAATCTTTTACCACTATTTCTAAAAAACATATTTTTTGGCGTCGCCGACGAGGATTTGTTTTTAGGTTAGATTTTTAGTTTAATTTTTGTTTTTAGTATTAGTTTTATTTTTAGTTTTTTATTAAATTATTCTATTTTTTCGTTTTTTGGGTATTTCTCTTTTGCTACAGGTTTTGGAACGAAAAAGAAAATATATTGAGCCAAAGATTTTGGTGATTAAAAGACTTGGAGTAAAGTTAAAGCTAAAAGAACGAAAAAGAAGATAAAGAGTTTTTTTTTAAATTTTTACTTTTTAGGGTTTTTATTAGTTATTTTAATTTAGAAAAACTTTATTAGGAAATCTTTAATTGTTTTTGTAAAAAAAAAAATTGGACACTTTGCGACTTTTTTGGACATTATTTTTATTTTTTAAACCCTACGAAAGGGTAGTATTAAATATAAATTATACAGGGAAGGACGATAATTACGATATTGTCTCAGCCCCTTGTGTTCGTACACTGACACATGAGTCAGTGGCCCGAGTCGACTTCAACGGTTCATCGCCTGTCTGGTACGGGAGGTAAGACTCTGTCAATCCACGAAACCTCTGCAAGTGGACTTTATGTATTTTTTCGTAATGCATATATGTTGAGGACTGAATACGGATTTATTTTCTAGTAGAGGGCAAGAACTGACCATACAAGATAAGGACTCGGATTTCATCACAGTTTACTTCTTGCCCGCTTTAGGAACACGTTACCAAACGCGAACCTAAGCTTAAAATTTTAGATTACCCTATTTAAATAAACCGCAATCACACGGCATCTAACAAGTAGACAACGGCAAGTACGGGTCGAACCCAGAGAGAGCGGGAAAATATTGCAATCAATATCTCAATTAACTAAACAAGAATGATATTTTTGGATTTTTAGTTTTATGAATAAAATAATATAATAAACTAAACAAATAAAATAACTCAAATGGGAGAGTCGGTAACTAGGGTTTTTAGTATCCACCACTATTTCTAATTAATTACTGAAGTGAAACATAACTCATGAATATTTAGAGTCGCAAATATCACTGGGACGCCCTAAACATGGTGCATCAAAAGTTCTAAGTCTAAGCATACACCATAAAATTGCGTTAGCGAGAAAATTATGCGAAACTAATTATAGGTCCACAAATAATACCTGACTATTCTAAGCATACCTCATCAAAGGATTCAACCAAGCATGAAATATCAAATAAGTAGACAAATATATTTGCAACAAGTAGATTTTCAAAATAACAACTGTATACCAGAAGCATGGAACATCAAAAACCTAGGCTAAGCATGTACCATCAAAAGACGTCACAATTGTTTAATGAAATTTAATAAATCAAAATCATGGAATTAATTTATTCAAATCAAAATAGTCTGCATCAAATATTTTATTTAATTGATCTAAACTGTAAGTGGTTTCAACGTTAAACCCTAGTTACACATTAATTAAAACATGGAGAAGGGTTTCTTAAAACCCACAAAAATAATTAGAAAGAGTATAGATGATTAAACCCTTTTGATTTCTGCTCCTGTATACCTCTCTAACGTCGTCAGCCGCTTCCACCTCCTGTATCAGCTGCTCGCCTCCCAAAACTATCAGGAGAAAGTGCCAGTACAGACTAAAACAGCACTCACAAAACAACGTCACACAGCCGCCAAAACCTCAAAGAATCCCTCCCCCTCACGTCAACATCTCTTCTTCTTTTATAGCTTCCCTTTCTTCCATAAAAAGAAACAAGAAAGGCCCTAGACTCCCAGCCTATCTCTGACTCTCTTTCGTTTTGTTTTAACTCCACAATCACGTTTTGGCTGGACCCACGTCATAACAAACATCCACCTGACACGTTACCAAATCATAATGGTTTACTTCTTTTCTTTTTAATACGTATCTTTTCTTTTCACTTTAACCAAACATAAAAGCCTAGCCTACACCTACCTAGCCTCTTCTCCAAACCGTATCGAACTAGCCTGATCGTCCTTCTTATAAACCAGCCTTACTTTTTCATATAACCAATAATCACGACTCTCACAGCTTATCCATCAAAAATACATCTAGCTACTTCATCATTTCTTTCAACTGATTGGTCTCGTCAACGTCCAACTCTATTCTTTCCTTTTGTTCAACCCAACAGCAAATCCAATCGCTCTCTCCATTTTCACGTGCTAAACACCAAATCCAGAAGTGAATGCATGGTATCTGTTTTATAATTAAATAGAGCTTTGTATATGCATGAACCAGCTCCCTCCATCGGACGTCTATATTGGCAGTAATTTGGTCCAATTGATTATATTTTTATTGCAACTTCGGGTTCTCGCGTACAACCTAAAAATAAATAAAAATTTATTATTAGTACAAATTGAAGTACTAGCAAATATAAATTAAGTGGTAAAAATGTATGAATTAAGTACTTATCAGAACACGTTACCAAACGCGAACCTAAGCTTAAAATTTTGACTAGAAAGAGACCTGTAGGGTAACGAGCTTATTGGAAAGTCATTCAAAAGGACTGTATTGGTTACTCTGTTAGCCTAACTCAAAGTTCAGGAAGATTATTTTAAGAAGATTTGAGCCGCCTTGTAACCCAAGGAAATGTTGCCAAAGAGACAGGGTTATCAAAGCTCTTTAGAGCTTATCCTGTTTCTATTCGACTTAATCTAATTCGGATCGTTCTAAGAGGTTTGCTAAAACTGTAACTAGTTGCCTTTTGAAAGAATAGAAGTTGGGCTTGAAACAATCTAAGTGGAACCATCATGTTTTTTGTTTGCTAGATTCAATAGGTTTGATTTGGTTGAGTCAGCCTTGCTTGTGATTGCTTAGAATTCCCTTCCAATTAGGATTTAGTTTTTAGTTTTTTGTATGCCAAGACCAATCAAATCATTAATGAGCGATCTTGGAAAAGAGACACTCTAGTTCGTTTGATTAGTGACAAACCTAGTAGTTATGTCCATGGAAACGAGGATCTCGAAGACTCTTCTTTTGAAGGCCCTGTTTTTGGAAATTTTAATTTTGAGAACTTGACATTGTGTGAAGAAGTTACTCCTAGTCATTTGATAGTGCCAGCAATGACAACTTTAAAAGTTTTGTTGAACCCGACTAGGACTTCTCGTCCATCATGTATCAACTTAGATGAAACTGAAGCAAACTATGAGTTAAAACCTGGGACCATACATATGCTCCCAATCTTCTTAGGGAAAGAAAATGAAAACCCATATTTCTATGTTAGGGATTTTGAGGAAATATGTAGTACCATCAGGATTAAGATGAAGCATTGAAACTTAGATTGTTTACTTTTTCACTAAGAGAAAAAGCCAAATCTTGGATATATAGTTTGACTTCTGAGTCTATTGAAACCTATGAACAACTTACATCTGCCTTTTTCTAGAAGTTTTTCCCTAGGAACAAAACATCATCTATTAGGCAGCAGATTTGCACATTTGCTCAACAAGAGGGAGAATCTTTATATAAGCATTTGGAAAGGTTCAATGACTTATTATCACAATGTCCTCATCATGGTTTAGAAAAAGTAAGGCTAGTTCAGATCCTCTACGAGGGTTTAGATTATTTGACAACAACCATGGTTGAGTCTTTATGCACAGGTGGGTTTGAAAATAAAACTTTCGATGGTGCGATGACATTTTTGAATAAAATCGCCGAAAAAATCCAGCAATGGGAAAATATTAGGGAGCCCCGGAAAACAATTCTTTTAAGTAGAGGAAATGTCAATAGGGTAGAAGGATCTTTTGAATCAGATGCCAAAATAGCAGTTATATCAAAAAGGTTAGAATCTTTAGAACTGAGTCAATCTAGTTGTGGAATTGAGCCCAAGTCATTTTGGGAAGGACAGACTGTTGAAGAGCAAGCCCATGCTCTTTATAATAACACTAGATTTGATAATCATCAGAAGTTCCACCCTTATTCAGAAACATATAACCCTGGTTGGAGAAACCATCCAAACCTTTCTTGGTCTAAGGGCCAGAGTCAAGGTCAGTCTAGTAATTCTAAGGTTCCCTTAGGTTTTGGTTATACTAAAATCCTTCAGGACCGGCACAATTTCAGAATCCGATAGATAAGACGATCATGAGTTTAGCAGAGTCTCTCGCCTTATTGACTCAGAACACTATAAATTTTCAGTAGTCAGTCAACCAAAGTTTACAAGAAAATCAAAAGATTGTTCAGGCTAACAGTCAGGCTATTTCCAATTTAGAAACCTAGGTTGGTCAAATCAATGAGTCTTTGAGAGAAACAGAAAAAGAGAAAAAGACAAGTTCCCTAGTCAACTACAACCTAATTCTAGAGGAGTTCATGAAGTATCTTCTGGTGAAAAATCATCAAATCATGTGAATGCAATTATAACCCTTAGGAATGAAAAAGTGGTAGATAACAAGGTAACCATGCCTGATAGTGAACATACTGTAGTTCACCCTTCTGAGCCAGTAGATGAAAAGACTGATAAAGTCTCTAAAGAGCCTGATGCAGTTTCTTATAAACCAGATTTTGTTCCCAGAACCACGTTCCCACAACTGTTAGCACCAGAAAAGAAGGAATCCAACTTTAACAACATATTGGGGGTTTTTAAGCAAGTCACTATCAATCTTCCATTATTAGATGCAATTAGGCAGATTCCTACTTATGCCAAGTTCCTTAAGGATATGTGTATGCGAAAGCGAAAGCTTAGTGTACAAAAGAAAGCCTTTTTAGCTAGTCATGTGAGTTCAATTATCGAAAAAAATACAACTCCTAAATACAAAGACCCAGGTTCCCCAACCATTTCTTGCACAATATGTAACTACCACGTTGAGAAAGCGTTACTTTACTTAGCAAGCCAGTGTGAACTGACTTCCGTACCATGTGTACCTCCAGCTAGAACTTGGTGATTTGAAACCTACTTAGGTAACACTGCAATTAGCTGATAGGTCTGTGAAAATTCCTCGTGGTGCATAGAGGATGTTCTTATTGAGGTCGATAATTTTATTTATCCAGTGGATTTTGAAATATAATGAAAGATCCTTCCTTTTTTTTAGTTAGGTGTTTTGTTTTTAGCTTAGTTGTTCGAGAAAGGTTGAATCTTCATGATTGATGTTGTCCTTGATACCAACCTGTCCCTGACCCAGAGAATCTGATACCTGTGATATTAGATCGCCGTTTTTAGCTACATCTAATGGGATCATTAACTGTCGAAATGGTATTATGAACTTATTTTTTGGTTATATGACTATTGAGCTGAATATTTTCAATATTAGTAAGCAACCACCTGAGCTAGATGACACGTGCATTGAAGAGGTGAGCATGATAGGAACATTAGTTCAGGAGTCACTACCAAACACTCTGTTAGAAGACCCACTAGAGATATGTCTATCCCACTTTGGGTTTGATTTTGATGATGATAGTATGATTAATAAGGTGAATGCTTTGTTAGATTCATCCCCTTTGATAGACACTAGTAATGGATGGAGAGCTAAGTTCGAACCACTACCAGTTACTAAGTCTACCCTAATTCCTTCTTTATAAGAGCCTCCTAAGTTGGACCTTAAACAACAACCAGATACCATGAAGTATGTGTATTTAAGCCCATCTAAGACTTTGCATGTGATTGTAGCATCCGACTTGGATAGTAACCAGGAAAGTAGGCTAGTGAATGTGCTTCAAGACAATAAGGAAGATTTAGGGTGGACCATAGCAGACATTAAGGGTATAAGTCCTACTGTTTGTATGCATCAGATTCATTTAGAGGATGATACCAAACCGTCTAGGGAAATGCAACGTCGACTTAACCCTAACATGAAAGAAGTAGTTCGAACTGAGGTGCTTAAGTGGTTAGATGCGGGTATTATCTACCCTATTTCATACAGTAATGGGGACAGCCCCGTTCAGGTTTTTCCCAAGAATCAGGTATCATTGTAGTCCAGAATGATAACAATGAGTTAATCCCAAACCGAGTGACCACGGGGTGGTGTGTTTGTATTGACTATAGAAAATTGAACAAGGCCACAAGGAAGGACCACTTTCCCCTCCTTTCATCGACCAAATGCTTGAGAGAATAGCTGGACATAGCCATTATTGCTTTTTAGATGGCTACTCTGGCTATAATCATATTGTTATTGCCCCAGAAGACCAAAAGAAAACCACATTTACCTGTCCCTTTGGTACCTTTGCTTATAGACGCACGCCTTTCGGGTTGTGTAATCACCCACCACTTTTCAGCGTTGTATGATGAGCATATATTCTGACATGGTAGAACGGTTTTTAGAGGTCTTTATGGATGATTTTTCAGTAATTGGGCCATCTATCGATGAATGCTTGCATCATTTGACATTAATGTTGACTAGGTTTAAGGAAAAGAATTTAGTGCTTAATTGGGAAAAATATCATTTCATGGTTCGATCAAGAATTGTTTTAGGGCAGATCGTGTCTTCTAAGGGTATGAAGGTAGACAAAGCCAAAGTTGACCTTATTAAGAATTTACAGGTTCCCAAAACCGTAAGAGATATTAGGTCATTCTTGGGGCATGTTGATTTTTATCGTCGATTCATTAAGGATTTTATCTTGATTTCTAGACCTCTTTACAATTTGCTTGCAAAAGATGTTAATTTTGTCTTTGATGATACTTGTTTAAAGTCTTTGTATTGGTTATTTTGTTAGCTCAACTCAAGGATCATGAAGGTTAATTTAAGTTGATTTGCACCGCCTTGTAACCCGAGGAAATGTGCCAATGAAGTAGGGTTATTCAAGCTCCCTAGAGCTTATCATGTTTCTCTCGATTAACTTACTTTATTCATATCGTACCCAAGAGGTTTGCTAAAACTATAACTAGTTGCCTTTTGTAAGAATAAAAGCTGTCTAGAAACATCTAAATGGAGCTATCATGCTTTTTGTTTGATAGATTCAATAAGATTGATTTGGTTGAGTCAGCCTTGGTGTGTTTGTTTAGAATTTCCTTCCAATTAAGATTTACTTATTTTTAGTTTTTTTTAGTGTATGCCAAGAACGCTCGAGACCATCACTGAGCGAGCTTGGAAAAGAGACACTCTAGGTCGTTTGATTAGTGACAAGCCTATTAGTTTTATTTCTGAATATGAGGGTCTCGAAGACTCTTATCTAGAGAACCCTGTTTTTGGAAATTTTAATTTTGAAAGTTTGACTTTGTCTGAAGAAGTCGCTGCCAGTCCTTTGATAGTGCCAGAAATGGCAAATTTAAAAGATTTGTTGAATCTGACTAGGACTTCTCGTCCATCATGTATCAGGTTAGCTGCAACCGAAGCGAACTATGAGTTGAAACCTGGGACCATACAGATACTCCCGATTTTTTTAGGAAAAGAAAATGAAAACCCCTACTTTCACATTAGGGAATTTGAGGAAATCTGTAGTACCCTAAGAATTCACAACCTTACTGATGAATCTTTGAAACTTAGGTTGTTCCCTTTTCCCTAAGAGACAAGGCCAAATCATGGTTATATAGTTTCCCATATGAGTCCATTGAAACATATGAACAACTTACATATGCCTTTCTCTCGAAAATTTTCCCTACGCACAAAACATCATCTATTAGGCAAGAGATTTTCACATTCGTGCAACAAGAGGGAAAATCTTTGTATATGTATTTCGAGAGGTCCAATGATTTATTGATACAATGTCCTCATCATGGTTTAGAATAGGTTAGACTAGTCCAAATCCTCTATGAATGGCTAAATTATCCAACGACGACCATGGTCGAGTCGTTGTGTACATATGGGTTTGACAATAAAAATATAGATAAAGCGATGACATTTTTGAATGAAATCGCTGAAAATACCCAGCAATGGGAATGTAGAAGGGAACCCCATAGAAAAAATTTACTGAACAGAGGTAATGTCAATAATGTAGATGGAACCTTTAAATCAGATGTCAAAATTGCAGCAATAGCAAAAAGGATAGCTTTAGAGTTAAATCAATCTAGATGTTGAATAGATCCCAAGTCAGTTTGGGAGGGACATACCGAGGAAGAGCCAGCCCATGCTCTCTATAATAACACTCGGTTTGATAACCGTCAAAGGTTTTACCCATATTCATAAACCTGTAACCCTAGTTGGAGAAACCATCCTAACCTCTTTTGGTCTGAGGGCCAGAATCAAGGTCAGTCTAGTAATTCCCAGGTTCCCCCAGGTTTTGGTTATTCTAAGAATCCTTTAGGACCAACACAGTTTCAGAACTCTTCTGATAAGAAAATCATAAGTTTAGAAGAGTCTCTCACCATATTAGCTCAGAACACTACAAAATTTCAGCAGTCGGTTGACCAAACTTTATAAGCTAATAGTAAGATTATACAAGATAACACTCAGGCTATTTCCAATAAATCTAGGTTAGTCAGATAAATGAGTCTTTGAAAGAGAGAGTAAAAGGTAAGTTTCCTAGTCAGATAAAACCCAACCCTAGAGGAGTTCATGAAGTTTCTTCTGGTGAAAAATGATCAAATCATGTGAATGCAATTAAAACCCTTAGGAACGGTAAAGTGGTTGACAACAAGGAAACCATGCTAGATAGTGAACATGTTGTAATTCACCCTTCTGAAACAGTAGCTGAAGAGACTGATAAAGTCTCTAAAGAGTTCAACGTGGTTCCTACTAAGGGAGATTTTGTGCCTAGAGCCCCATTCACAACTGCTAGTACCAGCAAAGAAGGAATAATATTTTAATGATATATTGGAAAATTTTAAGCAAGTCAATATCAATATTCCTTTATTAGAAGCAATTAGGCAGATTCCTACTTATGCCAAGTTCCTTAAGGATCTTTGTACGCGAAAGCGAAAGCTTAGTGTACAAAAAAAAGCCTTATTAGTTATTCATGTAAGTTCGATCATCCAGCACAACAAAAATCCTAAGTACAAAGACCCAGGTTCCCCTACCATTTCTTGCATAATAGGTAACTACCGTGTAGAGAAGGCGTTACTTGACTTAGGAGCCAGTGTGAACTTACTTCCTCGTGGCATTATCGTTGACGTTCTTATTGAGGCTGACAAGTTTATTTATCCTGTAGATTTTGTTGTCTTAGACACCCAACCTGTCCATGACCCAGAGAACCAGATACCTGTGATACTAGGTCTCCCATTTTTAGCTACATCTAATGCGATCATTAACTGTCGGAATGGTATTATAAATTTATCTTTTGGTAATATGACTATTGAGCTTAATATTTTCAATGTTAGTAAGCAACCCCCTGAGCTAGATGACACCTGCATTGAAGAGATGAACATGATAGAAACTTTAGTTCAGGAGTCATTACCAAACATCTTATCTGAAGATCCATTAGAGAGTTGCATATCCCGTTTTGGCTTAGATTTTGACGATGATAATTCCATCGATCAAGTGAATGCTCTGTTAGATTCTACCCCCGTGTTAGATAATAATAGATGGGAAACTAAGTTCGAACCACTACCAGTTTCTAATTCTACCTTAATTCTATCTTAATTCCTAAGTAGGACCTTAAACAACTACCAGGTACTCTAAAATATGTGTTTTTAGGCCCATCTGAGACTTTGCATGTGATTGTAGCTGCTGACTTGGATAAGAATCAGGAAAGTAGGCTAGTGACCGTACTTAGAGACAATAAGGAAGTTTTACTGTGGACCATAACAGACATTAAGGGTATAAGTCCTACTGTTTGTATGCATCATATTTAGTTAGAGAATGACACCAAACCTTCTAGGGAGATGCAACATCGACTGAACCCTAACATGAAAGAAGTAGTTCGAACTAAGGTGCTTAAGTTGTTAGATTCAGGTATTATCTACCCCATTTCAGACAGTAAGTGGGTCTGCCCTGTTCAGGTTGTTCCCAAGAAATCAGGTATCATTGTAGTCCAGAATGATAACAATGAGTTAATCCCGACGCGAGTGACCACGAGGTGGCGTGTTTGTATTGACTATAGAAAATTGAACAAGGTCACAAGGAAGGACCACTTTCCCCTTCCTTTCATCGAGCAAATGCTTGAAAGATTAGCTGGACATAGCCATTATTGCTTGATAGATGGTTTTTCTGGTTATAATCAGATTGTTATTGCCCAAGTAGACCAAGAGAAATAGGGGAAGCGCCGTAAAGATCAATTAGTGAGAAAAACCACTTTTACCTGTCCCTTTGGTACCTTTGCATATAGACGCATGCCTTTCGGGTTGTGTAATGCACCTGCTACTTTTCAGCGTTGTATGATGAGCATATTTTCTGACATGGTAGAACGGTTTTTAGAGGTCCTTATGGATGATTTTTCAGTATTTGGGTCATCTTTTGAAGAGTGCTTGCATCATTTGACATTAGTGTTGACTAGGTGTAAGGAAAAGAATTTAGTGTTTAATTGGGAAAAATATCATTTAATGGTTCTATCAGGAATTATTTTAGGGCATATCGTATCTTCTAACGGTATAGAGGTAGACAATGCCAAAGTTGACCTTATTAAGACTTTATAGGTTCCTAAAATTGTACGAGATGTTAGGTCATTCTTAGGTTATGCAAGTTTTTATCGTCGATTCATTAAGTATTTTAGCTTGATTTCTAGACCTCTTTGCAATCTGCTTGCAAAATATGTTAAGTTTTTCCTTTGATGATGATGCTTGTTTAGAGGCTTTCGAGAAGCTTAAGACTTTGCTCACTACCGTCCTTATTGTCTAGGAACCTAACTGGAACCTACCCTTTGAGATAATGTGTGATGCTTCAGATTATGATATTGGCGTTGTGTTAGGTCAGCGAGAAAACAAATTATTTCATGTGATTTACTACGCCGACAAAACTCTAAATGATGCCCAACTGAACTACACCACGACTGAAAAGGAACTGTTAGCCATTGTTTTTTACTTAGACAAGTTTATATCCTATCTCTTAGGTTATAAGGTTATAGTCTTTACTGATCATGTTGCTTTGAAGTACCTTATGTCTAAGAAGGATACTAAACCTAGATTGATTAGATGGATCCTTTTGTTACAAGAATTCTCTCTAGAAATTAGAGACAAAAAGGGTGCAGAAAATGTAGTAGCAAACCACTTGTCTAGACTTGTTGTGGATTCCCCTAATTACTCTCCTCATGTGAGAGATAGTTTTCCTGATGAACACCTATTCTTTGTTACCCAATTACCTTGGTTTACGAATATAGTGAATTATCTTGTTACTGGTCGAATGCCTCAACACTGGGGTAAACAAGATCGTCATAGGTTTTTATCCAAGGTAAAGCATTTCTTTTGGGACGAACCTTATTTGTGTAAGTATTGTCCAGACCAGATTATTAGGAGATGTATAACTGAGAGTGACCAGTCCAGTATTATTTCCTTTTGTCATGATCCTGCTTGTGGGGGTCACTTTAGTTCTAAGAAGACTGCTGCTAAGATATTGCAGTGTGGATTCTATTGGCCTTCGATGTTTAAAGACACCCACAGTTACTGTGTTGCTTGTGAGCGCTGCCATAAGTTAGGAACCATTTATCGTAGAAATATGATGCTTTTGAACCCTATTTTAGTTATTGAGGTCTTTGATGTGTGGGGCATTGATTTTATGGGTCCTTTTCCTAACTCATTTGGTTATTTTTACATCCTCGTCGTTGTAGACTATGTATCTAAGTGGGTAGAGGCGGTTTCGTGTAAAACAAACGACCACAAGGTTGTGGTCCAGTTTTTGAATGATAACATATTTGCACGTTTTGGTACACCGCGATCTATAATTAGTGATGGAGGGTCACACTTTTGTAATCGACCGTTTAAGCTTTTGATGAAGAAATATGGTATTACCCACAACGTATCTACCCCATATCACCCATGGACTAGTGGTCAAGTAGAGGTTTCCAACAGGGAGATAAAACATATTCTAGAGAAAACAATTAATCTTAATAGGAAAGACTGGTCGTTAAGGCTTACTAATGCTTTGTGGGCTTACCGTACTACGTTTAAGACCCCTATTGGAATGTCACCTTATCGTCTAGTTTTTAGAAAGGTATGTCACCTGCCCGTCGAGTTAGAACATAGAGCATATTGGGTTGTAAAGCAGTTAAATTTTTCACTTGACAAGGCAGGAGCTCACAGGAAGCTCCATCTCAATGAGTTGGAAGAGATTCAGAAAGATGCATATGATAGTGCTAGGGAGTATAAGAACAAAATGAAACTTGTGCATGATAGAAATATTTTAAGAAAGTCATTTTCTCCATGTCAAAAAGTTCTTCAGTATGATACTCGTTTGCATCTATTCCCCGGGAAGTTACGCTCTCGGTAGATCGGTCCTTTAGTTGTTCACACTTTTTTTCCTCGTGGTGCTATTGAGATTGAGACTCAAGATGGTAGAAATCCTTTCAAGGTTAACGGTCAGAGATTGAAACCATTATTAGAGCCTTTTTCTATAGGTGATGTTGAGGAAGTCCTTCTAGAGGACCCTGTTTACTTTGATTGACCATCAAGGTTGTTTTTTATACATTAGTAGATTTTTGTAGGTTTCTATTATTTGTTTCTAGGTTTTTATTTTTTATCTTATTATCCATAGAAGGATTGTTACGCTTCACCCAGGTACTATCTTTCTGCTTACCTCTTTATTCCTCTTTTTACGTATCTATTGGTACTGCTCTTTGTTTTGAAACATTGAGGACACTGTTTGATTTAAGTTTGGGGTTAAGGGAGAAAAATTTTAATGCAATAATAAAAATCCAAAATTTAGAAGCTTGTGAACAATTCAGGATGACACTAACCATCCTAGATGGATGAAAACTTAGCTCTTTTTCTATAGGAATTGGTGTTCCCAGTTAAATGGTCTATTCATGAAAGGACAGAGTTTAGATGTTAGAAATAACATGATAGTTGTCACCATATCTCGGAGTCTATCTCGAACATATCACCTTCTGTTTTTATTTTTGAAATTTTTGTGTTTCTCTAAGTGATTTGGTAGGGCACCAGTATCGAATTGTTATCACCGCCACGATGAAATAGAGTGCTTGTGAGCAAGCCCCATTATTATATTTTTATCTTAAAAAAATAAATAAATAAAATCGAGTATTGACGCTTTGATAGCAATATGTGAGTGTTTTCCATGTCTTCGTCGCCTAAGCAAGCGTGGAATGCAGGATCCATGAGAACTATCATGTAAGATGCTGATAAGGAGGATGCGCTTGGATTCAATTTGATCCAACCATGTTGACAGTACATTTATAATTTTTTTATTTTCAATAAATCGATCGTTGGGACCTTGTATATACTAGCTGAGTCGATATTAGTATAAGGATTAGGACCAGTGGAAGCGTGTCTCAATCCATTAGGATTCATCCTGGCACTGACCTTCAGACAGATATGGGAAACACTGTTCACCTTAGTCAACACGCACAAACTTCATTTTGTTTATATCCATCTTCTAAATCTTTTCATGTGATTAAACTTGATAGGTTCTGAGTATCGTGGTTGAACGATTATCTAAGTAGAGCTTTGTTATATTATATATGAATTTTATTATGCTGGGTGCAAACTCGTGTACAACAATTGGACTCATATAGGGTAATGATTCTCATAGACGAAGAATTTAGTATGCCAACTAAACAACTTGTCTAGTGTTTACCCTCAATCGTTCATAGGTAGCTAGGGTTTGGAGTAATGGGTATACCTCTTGTAAACCTTCACAAGACAAAACTCGTCCACTAGGGACACCTAGGGGATTAAAGGCTTATTACATATGCTAAATGTAATCGCGATTCCTGCGAAAGTAAGTTAGGATTTTATTTTATTTTTAGATTAGATTTTGCTCGAGGACTAGCAAATAATAAGTTTGAGGGTATTTGATAGACACATTTTTGTGTCTAAATTGTTCTCAGTTTCATATTTTGTTGGTACTTAATTTTGTACTTATTGTGTGATTTTATGTCTCTGTAGGTATTTTTGGAAAATAAATATTTATGGGAAAAATCGGCTGAAAAAAAGTTAAAAGCACCCGAGAAAAATTACTAAAGGCACTCGAAAAATTGATAAAGGAACCCCCACTGTTGGATAGGGGCACCTTCCCTTTGAATTCAAATGAGAAAAAGGCGGGGAAAAAATTCTCTGTCGAGAGAGAATTATCTGATAAGGTTTGAGACCGAGTTTTAGGGAATTAGAAGGTGTTTTCAACTTCTCAAAGGTTAGGATAATCAAAACACGTCATTAGCATTTATCCTTTTTTTAGGGTTTTCAATTGTTACTCATATTTTTTTATTGCATTTTAGAATTGTATATGCATATGATAATATCTATAATTAATCTAATGATCTTGATTAGAATTGTAATATCCTTGTTTATTTAGCATTTTGGATGATGAACTTTGAAGTTGTTTCTGTTTCTCTTATGTTTCCAGTTTGAACTTTGTATGGAATCTATGGATCTATATATTTTGGATGAGTATTAGTTTTTCTTTCTAAACTTTGTGAAAAAACGTTTTTTATAACGTGTTAAAATATATTTATAGTTATAAAATGTAAACTAGTATTTTTTCATAAAATTATAGGTATAAAATATATGGACCGATATGTCGCCGATATTTGAAACCAAAATTTCCCCGGTATACCGGCGTACCAGTGTATCGCTCTCGACCGGTACGAACCAAAATCCGGCATAGACTACATTGGCTGGAACCAAATAAAGTTACGACATGAGATAAATTCGAGTTGGATTTGGTTTCGGGAAGTTGTTGAGAGTTCTTATCAGTTAGGGAAAACTATAACGTTTATCTTCAGTGGAAGCACTTTCTTTCTGTAACAGTGGAAACAATTGTCTACAACGCCGTTACACCGTTGTAAACTCTATGTTTACACAATTTTCACTCTTTTCATCTTTATAAACAATTTTTGATCCATGAATACACATCTTGAGAGTGTTTACAACATGAGGAGCTAGACCCCATTGCCTGAGGCGACGGAGGAAGCCGTTTTTCCAATTATAAAGTGGTATATTTTTATCTTATTAATTTTTAAAATTCTTTAATAATTATTTACTTTGAAGTAAATTTGAAATAAGAATTTTTATCAATTAGTTGTGCTTTCTTTTTATGAGTCATGCTTAGTTTAGAGCTACTGATGTCTCATACTTTTGATTTACAACTATTATTTTGAAAATCTAACTTTGGAAATATTTAGAATCAATTGAATGTATGAGTTGTAAGATAATTATTAATGCTAAATCACTTAAAAAATTGGCTAATGATGGAATCCTTAGTCTCAGTTCTTTCCATAATCTTAAATCAATTTTACTTTAATCTTCTTTATTTTTATTATTAAAAATTAGGTTTAAAAATCAAATCTTCACAAGTCTGAGTATCGAATCTTTTACCACTATTTCTAAAACACATCAGGTACCTCTCTAACCCACATAAAGGTCGGTCACAAACTGGATAGTGTTCACAATAGGGAACACCACGATATCCTGGAGATCAACCAAGCAAACTTTTGTAGCTACCTCCACGAACCACTTTGAGATCCTCGCCCTACATGAGGCGGTTCGTGAGTGTATATGGTTAAGGTCTATCATTACACATATTCGAGGGGATATATGGTTTGAGTTCAACCACCTGAAGAGCCAACTCGTATTTATGAAGATAATGCAGCTTGAATCGAACAAATAAAACAAGGGTATATTAAGGGTGATAATACGAAACATATATCACCCAAGTTCTTTTACAATCAGCAACAACAATGTCTTCTAAATATTCAAGTCATCAAAGAAAAGTCTGATGAAAATGTGGCAGACTTATGTATAAAGTCATTGCCCAAATTCACGTTTGAAAATCACGTGAAAAATATAGGACTAAGGAAATTTTCTGAACTCCCATAAATGTAATCAGGCAGATATAGCGATATCAGGGGGAGTACCTAATGTCGACATCAAAGGAATCTCAGTCTTAGGAGTTGTAAAACAACAAGAGAAGTGATCATATTCGACGAAGCAACTTTACTTGGACTTATCATGTTGTACTCTTTTCCCGTAATCAAGGTTTTGTCCCACTGGGTTTTTTCTTGCAAAGGTTTTAACGAGGTAACATTTTCGAGCCCAACTCTGTTTTAAGTTATCTTAATATTATACTCTTATCCCTTAGTTCAGGTTTTTCCCCTCTGGGTTTTCCTGATGAGGTCTTAATGAGGCAATTAACTTAGACAAAATAGAGTACTACATATGATGAACTACATGTAAAACATTACGATAGAAGCACAATATGTGAATCACTACATGTGAAGAAATACTTCAAGGTTTTTTCCCATTGGGATTTTCCCTTGTCCAAGTTTTAGTGAAGCAACAGTTTTGAAGTTCTCCTTTTGGACCGCACAAGGGGGAGTGTTATAAGACCTATGGTCCATATATTGTTGTAAATAATTATAGTAATGTGGTGTCATCCAAGGGGGAGTGTTGAAGTAATAATAACAGTGGATTTCCACCCCATTTATTCTGCCATCGTTACAACCATTACACCTTCATGTAACCTTTACACTAATAGGTGCATGGTGCATGGTACGTTGTGTGTGCATGTACTAATTCTCCTTTTAACTCTAGATTTAACACCTAATCTATTGTAAGTATATAAATAGAGATCGTACACAATGTATTCGATACAACTCATATATTGATTAATAAAAGCTTCATTTACTCTTCTCTTTACTTATCTTTGTACTCCCTCCGTCCCAGTTTAGTTGAATGTTTAGGTGTTTTCACGCAGATTAAGAAAAATAAGAGAGACTATTTTTTTCTAAATATATCCCTTAATAATAATTCTTAAAATATTTAAATCCTCTAGTTTTTTGTTCCTTGTTTTAGTGGTTTGATTTCAATGTAGGGACAAATCAGGAAAAAAAATGAAAAAAGTATGAAAAACTTCATCTAATTTGGGACTTGAAAAAAAAACCTCTCCTTCGTCTAAAATGGAATGGAGGAATTATTAACTTTAGTTTATCTAAGACATTATAGGTATTATATATTATATATCTTAATGATGGGATTGAGATAAACAAAAATAACAAAATGGGCTAGAAATAGTTTTTCCATTTTTAAAAGGCTTTTCTTAAATATATTCCATGATTTTAATAATCATAACCCATTTTTCTTTGGCCAATACATTTTGACTATAAGTTAAAATTTGACCTTTTATAGAATATTATTATCAGCCCAAAAAAACTAGGTTAGTGAGTCACTAAGTAGGTGAGACACCGAGCTGGTAAATTATTGACTCAGTGAGATTTCTTTCTTTTTCAATTATATTTCTTTCAAATGAATTTATGAAAGGAAAAGGAGGTTTCTCAGAAAACTTATACATACGATTTGAAGAGATCGTAGCAATTTGGTTACTGGTTTTGGAGAGATTTGAAGAATTTGGACTGATGAAATATACAACTAAATACTAACAAAATTACTCGTTATATTTTTGAAAGTGAGCATACAAAAGAAAAAATGAAGCTGAAGATCCACTCACATTGCCAACATCATACCTAATACCATACATGTATATGGAAATAAGAAAAAGAATAATATCATAGACTCATAGTTGCCAAAAATAAAAACCAAATTGCATCACCTGTGAAACCCATATATACAATTTTGCATAATAAACATATTTTATCAGTTAATCATTTTAATGAGACATGGTGTACATTATTAGTCTTAAACCAACAGTATCTTGAAATGTGATACAAGAGTTGTTTAAACGCGAAACACTAACTTAATGATTGATTAATTGCTTGAAGATTAATTTGCACGTGTTATATAAAGAATAATAATTATCTACATAGTCATAATTTATATAAACGAATAATGTAATTATTTGCACTAATTATTTTTCATTTGATTTGGGTTTTTTTTCTCACGCGTCGAGATCTCATAACTAGAACCGAAAATCGCATGTATAGGTTTCCTCAACTAGTAACGGTAATTTTATTTTAATAAAGAAAAATAACTTATAATTAAAAGAAAAACTATATGATTTATTTGGGTTAGAGGAGGAACAATAAGAGAGAAAAATATTTATGGGTTTTGATTAAAAACGTATAATATATTTAATCAGTTGGAATAGGTGAACCAGATCATTTGATATGTTTGAACCGGTAATATCTCGACTCAACTCGCCTAACATCTCCTACAAACTCAGTTAAAATATAAATATTTTGGGCTATGGTTAATAAATTGAATTTTTATATGGTTTATATATAATATGAGTTTTGATTAATAAAAATATGAACTATATTTAAGATAAACCTTTTAAAATATGTTTCTTAATTTTACCATGTCTTTTATCCATCATCTTCCAATCAGCTTATCCATCCATCCATATATCCATTAGATGTTGGATTGCACATAGATGTTAAACCTAAAATATATCACATATTAGATTCGATCCCATTTTTTTATATAAGAAAATTAGGGCAGAGTTTATGACGAATACATACTTTGAAGAGCTTGAACAGATTTTAAGAGATCCACAGTTTGGTCAGGGTTCAAGTTACAACTTAAAATTTCTAAAATATCTCCATGCCAATAAGTCGAAGATGGGAGGTTGTGGTTCTGAAAAATGGATACAAGCTTGAAAGTTTTCGAGTTTAGGTTTATATTTATTACATTCAGACTAACTAAAACAAAAGAAACCATGTTAGGTGTGTCATCATTATTGTCTTGGTGAGTAGCATGGTAGCACACTGAGAATCTTCCTTGGACAACATCTTGATACATAGATTTGAAGTTTATAAGGGTTTCCATGTCTTCAGCTTCAAAGGCTACATTTGTCTGTTTCATCTCTTTTTTCCACTGAATGGCTATAGTTGCTCATGTCCAGTGTTCATCCTGTCCATGAATCCGGGATATCTTCTATCCCCAATACAGAATCTTGTATAATCAAAAGCAATTAAAGCAATATAGATATTTAGGGAACTTAGGGTGCTTTAGAGTCAAACTTTAACAATAATTCCAAAGTTCCCTCTTTCATTGAGAGCAAAACTTCAATTTTGAATAGTATCACTTTTTCTGTAATGAACATTGTTCAAAATATGATCCTGAAGGATATGAACTCTGTGATAATCAGGTGATTTTTTTTTGTAAAATTTTGATGAGCATCCATCTTTGTGTTGTTAAAGATTGAGTCACATCGAGCCTTCCATAGGAACCAACATCCAGTAGCATAGATGTTTCTCTCGTGCGCCCTTTTGATACTGTTACTGAACCAACTGTAAAGCCAGTCACCAAATTTTTGCAGTTTTGGAAAATTGCACGGTTTGGTCCCCAAAGACCATTCCAAACCTTAGTGGCAAAAGTATAATTTATGAAGAGATGTGACATGGTTTCCTCTCCACTCTTGTAATAATTGCATACTGGGTCAATATAATGCAAAATGCTTGTTGTTTTTGCATTTTTAGGGAGGATTACATGAGCACATTTCCACATAAACATTTGTATTGCTGGAGATACTTCTATTTACCATAAAATTTTCCATTCAGTACTATGAGCCTCATTGTTGTATTTGTGAGCAAACCTTCTTACACGGTTCAGAGAGCACTTGTTTTGCCTTGTATAGGGACTTGACAGTAAAGTCCCAATTTTCATTTAGGGTCCATATGATTTGGTATTCTTCATCCGGCTGTATGGTAGTATTGAGAATGGCCAGAGCTTCCTCCTCAGTGAACCATTCTTTGATCTTATTGATTTCCCAATCCCCTGTGTCACCTATGATATGCTTGACAAACATCAAGTCTTCTGGGAAATCAGTTGGTTTGTGGAGTTGAATGTTGTGGTCAGTGATCCATTTATCTTCCCATATATTGATGCAACTTCTATTTCCAACCTTCCATTTATTGTATTGCTGAATGTTCTCAAATAACTTCCAGGATACCTTTCCATAGCAAAGAGCCCTCTTCATTTGCATTCATGTTTAGAATATTCTTGTTAATGAAGTACTTCTCAGGCATTATCTGGTACCAAAGACAGTTTTTATCTTGAGTTAGTCTCCACCATATATTAGTGATCGTAGAGATGTTGAAAAGGTCCATGATGATGAATCTTAATCTTCCCAAATCATTTGGTTTGCATATTAACTCCCAGAATTTTGGATAGTAACCTTTTAGGCTATTAGGATCTTTACCCCAGAATAAATCCCTTTGAATCTTGTTTGACTCCTAGCAGGTGCATTTTAGAAATTTAAAGCAGTTCATTTGGTAAATACTGAATACAGAGATGACTGTGGTGATTAAAGCAGCTATGCCTGCTGGGTTTAGGTAGGCACAATAAACGATTCTCACTGAAAAACAAAGAGAAACGGTACATACAATGCATCAAACTGTTGGCCGAGCAATTTTTACATTGTGGGAAAACCTGTGAAGTCTTGAAGTGATACTACATAAAATACATCCAAAATTTGTATCACAAATGTATAATGACTCAAAGGTAGCCGCGAAAAAGAAAAATAAACCCTAAACTTCCTACCATCTTTTTTTCTAGACCTACTCTGATTGTTGCTTGATTTAGGCTATTAGGGCTTAAATCGAGCGAGATTATCTCTTGTTCTATCTCTATATATCTTTTTTTTCATGATTTCTTTTGTAACCTTCAGCTAGTCAGGCGGTTTGCCGACATGATGTTCCTAGACTATCTCTTTTAGTCCCTAGATCTATGTATTATATCTCTTCATCGATGGGTTTTCTTCTTATCTAATTGCTGATGTGTTGTGGTTGTGCGAAAAATATTCTGGCAGATCTTCTTTGATTTATCCTCTCAAACCTCAGATTCCTTGATGCTCTTGTCGATCTTCACCTCTTTTCAGGTATTTTTACAGGCTAATTCTTTATACAATCACCTTGTTGGAGGGGTATAAATTAGGTTCTTTAGAGGGTTTCTACGTACTAGAAATTTCATATTGTTAAGTTTACCCTTCAACTGAACCTAAAATTGAAAGATTTATTTCTTCTTTTACCATGCCCTGCAAACCCAGTTGATTGGTATATCTCACAGACAAAACCAAAAATTATCTCAAATCCTTAAACCTCTAAAACCTCTCATTTTCAATTAATCTTTAACACTTACAATCACCTATTTTCCCGTTCTGTGTAGTTTATAAACCTTTTTTGCCAACTGCATCTGATTCTTGTTTTCACCATTGCCATTCATGGGATAGTGGAATCTCCCTATTCACCCGGGTCTTGCTTTTCTCTCTGAACTGGTATTTGAAAGTTAGAAGGCAATATTTTATCTAGCAAACCACCAGGAAGTCTCGTTTCAATTCAACTTCGTCAGTGGTGTTTTGTGGGTGGTTTCCTTCTATTTTTTTACCATATCATTGCCTTGTTTATCATTTGGTTAGTGTTGAACAGTACATGGTGGGTTTGTATCTGGCATTTAGTTATCATTTTTGTTTTCTAAGGTTTATCTTTAGATCATATATTAATTCATATTTTATTCCAAGAGCATGAAGAGCTTTCGTTGTAATTTTTTTCTGTTGAAAATTATGATCATTCAGAGGATTTTCAGGAACTGGTTTTACCTAAGTATTTTAGACATAGTATGCATCTGTTTTTCCCTGGGCAACCCTCAAAAGCTAGCACCAAATGTTTAAATTTAAAGACTTTCATGGAATTGAGGCTCCACTAGGAGAAAATGTTGCCTCTTGGGCATGGGAAAAGAAGTTTTATAACAAGCTATCAATGAAATTGATCTTGAAGCTCAGTCACACTAACCATCAAGCATAGCACAACAACAGTAATAACCCAACCACGTTTTTTTTCTTAAGCATACATATCTAGGAACAAAGATTAATTGCAGTACATTAGGCCGGTGGACTCACCACCTTACTATCGTTTGATTTTCCCCTTTAAATTTCATTAGTGTAATCTAGTTTTGAGTCTGTAATTCCTGTTGTTTCTATATTTGTTATTTTAATCTCTAGTATGTTTTTAGTAACATTATTAGCAGTAGTAACCTCTGTCTTCTCTAGTAATCACCACCTGATGGACCAAGAAAAAAAGAGAGGAGATAGGCAGTTATCGTTTGGGAAGTACACCTTAGCATATGGATGCCGTTATATGACTAGCACCTTGAATCAAGTGCATCGAACACCCCTACCATCAACTAAGCTCTTATGGACTCTGTCGTATCCACCAAAAGTACAACTTTTTTGTGGAAAACATTGAACGAAGGCCTTTCGACCTTCGACTCCAATATCACCCCCCGATGCAACTCTGATCCGAAGACCGCTGCTCGCGCAATGCTCCATTGTTTTGCTACTTTAGATTCATGGTATACCATTCCAATCGTAGCTAATAAATTTTTGAGTATCATATACCCTCGTGTTCGTGTAATAGCTTTTTAGTAGTTTAACAAAATTCATACTTCAAAAAAAAAGTAAAAAAAATATAATGACTTGTCACTAGTACGTTCAATCAATTAAAAAAAATTAATTTTTTTTGGTGGAAACTATGTTTATATCACATGAAAATTAGGTATTGGCCTCATGAACGCAGATACCCAATAGTCAAAATTAACAGGGGTGTATTGAATTAGGATTTACATAGATATTTAACAATCTTAAAAACTCCTAGGTATTCAATTAGGATACGTAAGGAATCACTATATATCCATGGTATTCAAATTGGACTTTTTTAGATTTCACAATTATCTTAGGTATTCAATTCATTTAAGATTTATTAGGATAGTTGAGGAGCAAGATATGTAAGGATTTTATGGATATTTGTAGTCAAAATATGTATGTTATTATCTCATACTAATCTCAACCCAAACCACAAGAGTTTTATGGATTCTTATGGACAATTTTTTATTTTATTTTTGTTTTCTTTTTTTATCACAGCATGTTATGTTTTTCTACCATCCACCACCACCACCACCACACAACACCAACCAGCACCTGCACCACCACTACCAACAACAACCACCATCACCGACCACCAACCACCACCAGCATCGACCACCAACCACCACCATCACCCGCCAGCACCGACCACCATCACCGACCACCGACCACCACCAACAACAACAACCATCATCACCATCATCACCCACCAGCACAAACCACCAACCACCACCCACCAACACCAACACCACCACACATACATCAACCACCATCGCCCACCACTTCCACCTTCGGACACCATCACCCACCACCTCAACTTATGAATGGGTTTTTTTTTTAAAAAAAATATGATGACCTTGATTTTTTCACGATTTGGTAAATCCATTTTAATTTTTATAAATCTAAATTAATCATAATTTAATTTGTTATAATCTAAAATTATATATCTATAACAATCTATGAGATTCTTTAAGAAACATTATAAATTCATTGAATTCAAATAAAATTAGTATCTATTTTTATCGATATAAATCCTGACCCAATACGGCCCCAAGATTGTCACGTGTTTTTTCATGGAAGAAAGTTCCCTGCACTTAACAACGGTTACCCAAAAAAAAAAGTCGAAGTTAAAAGAGGGTCATGTGAAGTTATCGTCTTTAACGGTGGGTCAAACCTAATCTAAATGTACTAAACACATTACAGCTTAACCTAATAATTTTATCTATCCGCATATAAAAGAAAGATTTGGTTGTCGATGGGATCGATGTTTATAAACATAAGAAAATCAGTTGGTGTTACTACTATTATGCTCTCAAAAATTAACCTTGTTTTAATGAAAGAAACAAACCAAAACCAGTAATTAGATTAAATCAAAAATTAGTTTAACAGATCCGTTTTGTTTGTTGGATTTTAACTGTATTATTTGCTGTCGTGAACTGGTGGGAGTGCGTAGGTTAAGTGGCTGGTATTAATAGTGTGGTCGTTGTTTTTTGAAGAAGGCTGATATAGGGGCTCCAAATTTGATTGAGGGGCTCCTCTAATAAGACGAAATAGGGACATTATGAAGTAAAACTCAAAAACCCATTATCCATAATATTTTCACAATACCCAAACCACCCCTCATTAGTAATCTTAATTACATTAATTAGTTAAGATTAATTTAAACTAATCATGATTAATTAAACATAATCTTTTACCTAATCA